>APFE031125055.1:41565-90016 GCA_000404065.3 Pinus taeda
AAACCTACCCCTAGAAGATGAGACGCCAAATTGTGGGCCCCGTTTTGGGTAAATTGGTACATCAATTTCCCGGGGTCGTAACTTTGGCATACGATCTTCGTTTGACACGTACAATAGCTCATTAGAAAGATCTATTCGAGCACTATCATAGTTGGAATGAGCAACATCGGTCCATTCCATGGACCCATGTTGCCCCCGAATTCCCCAAAAAACGTCGTTTAGGGCCTCAAAACGGCTCCGAAAGTTCAGGACCCGAAAAACTGCTAAAAATAGTAAGTTGTGCTACAATTAAGGAAACTGAAAAAACTGAAAGAGACAGTTGCGGGGGTCCAAATGGGATAGGTGGGTGGCCACCAACATGCACCTGGATCAGAAAATAAAACGTTGAAAATGTTATGTGTTGAGTACATATAATACCTTGCATGTCCTAATGATTGTATTTCATATAGAGATTAATATACAGACAAAGAGATGTGTCCAAAATATGGGCATGAAAATTACTGGAAATCAAAAAACAAGAGTAATCCACATGGTCCTTCTAATTATATATTGAGGCACGTACCTATAATTCCAAGGATTTATAGGCTCTTTTATTGCAAATAATTAGTCATGTTGTAAGGGTGGTATGCCTCATATAGAAGTGAACTAGGAGTTATGCAAATCTTAACAAATTCAATAACCATGAAGCATATAAAGGATACATGTCCTAACAAATTCATGGATGAAATATGGAGCCTTTCATCAAGGGTATGGCCATGCATGGATTTAACTTGTATTCTCTCTTAAACACAAACTATTTTTTTTGGCCAACATTAGTGATCAATAACAATATCCTTCTGTGGTTGTTCATGAATAATAAACATATTATATTGGCTCTTATAGTCCCAAGTGGGAAACAAGTGAAGAGAATGGATGCCTGCCTCCATTTATTTATTAATGAATTTCATCAATTATGGGAAGGGATACATGTCTATGATGTATTGAAACCCATCCCAATGGAGAAGTCATGTACATTGTATGGTGTATGTGCATATACCATGCATGATTATCTAGGACTAAGAGTATGCTCTAGAAATAATGTTAATTGATTTGTTTATATATGTAATATCATCAGTCGTGTTTAATTTAGTGCAACTATCATTTTTTATGCTAACTTTCTCTACACACAATAATGTTGTGGGTCTTGTAACAAAATGGTATCATGGATGTAAATTCTCTGGACCTTCTATAAAATTTATATGGTCTAATCACTTACAAAAGTTGATGAATGACTAATCCAGGGTATTCCTCCCATCATACCACCCTTACAAAATACTTGCATTTACTTTCAATGGCCAACCAATGAGAACATGAAGACCTAAAATAATGACACCATGAGATTCGATTAGAGCATATCACACAAATAAGAATAAGGAAATTGAAAAATTATTCAATTCAAATAGGGAACCTATGTTAAATATCATTGTCTAATATTGGCCAACATATTTACTATTTCTAGTCAAACTAACAAAATAAATCATTATGTTTAAGATCATCGATTAATAAAACATAAAAAAATGCAAACCAATCTGAAATGCGGGCATTATAAATAAATAAATAAATGGATAATCAATTGCATAAATAAATAAATATGATCTCACATGAGTAATCTAAATGCATGAACAAATTGAATCATATAACAAGAAACTAGTTACAGAAATAAACAAAATAAATCCTATGTGAATAGATCATTGCATCATTAAACTAGGTAGTAATAAATTAAAAAGGCTATCTAAACAACATAACGTTGTTCTATTGCAATGGGTTCAACCTTCATATAACATAGTGATGATGTTATTCTATATCAAAACTAATTGTACATCCATGACAGTTAAGCATTGACTCCCCTCTAAATCCATGATTCTTGCCACAAATGGAATCTAGAACTAGGTCAATGAAAAAGGGATTGATAACCACTCAAAACTTTGGTGTAGATACCCTAGACCTAGATATAACAACCCCATCCTCCTTAATAATTTTCTTACATTATATACATGTATAATTTTCATAAGATGTGTCAATTCTATTTCTCCCAAAATTTCTTGGGCTTGATTTTTCAACCAGCTCTCTTCCAAAACCAATCAAAATTAGAATTAAAACCAAAAAATGGAGAGAAAATTCAGATTTTTTAAATTATGAAAAAGAAAATTAACAAATTGAAATTGATAAATTGAACTAAAATATGTTTTTCTTTGTTTTCCTATGGAGAAAAAATTATCAATAGAACAATCATGGAATAAGTTAGCAACAAAAAATCTTCTTGGTCAAAAACAATCTTCCAAAACAAACTCATGAAATTAATTTTTGTTGCAAATTCATAGCTATAGATTTTGTGGAATTTTTAGAATAGTTAATATCCAAATCTGGTCCGATAACCACTTCCATATCCTTCTCCTCAAAAGTAGCTTTCCAACAAGCCCTCATTTTCCTCATTTAATTAAGTAAAACTCAATATATTACCTTCTAAAAATAAGGTGTTAAAACTAAGTTTTGGAAATTACACAACGTTGAATAATTATTTATTAATATTATTTTTAATAAATTTACAAAATTATTTTAATAATAAAGAATAAAATTATTATTTAAATTAAAAAATATTAAAAACAAATAATAATAAAAGCAGAAGAAATAATATAATTTTTTACCGAAAAGAGAGAGGGGTGGGAAAGGTCGATGTTTCAATTGTATGAATACTTGAAATGAAGGCATGTAAAGTGGAAGGGGGAGAAGCCCATGAGTGGAGAGTGAGAACTCCCCACTCCCTTATAATAAACCTAAAATCTTCTCACTTTAATACATCTTATGCAAGTGTTTCACAATGGGCTTTGTCTATGAGTGATATTCTTCGAAAAGTTTTTTGATTTATTTTTTGATCTAATTTGTCTAGTATTTGGCAGGGATTTCTTGAAATCACAAGTTTGACAGGAGAAATCTTCATAATTAAAGTCCCCCTGGATTTTTGAGAGTGTTGAATTCATATATGCAGTTAAAAAAATAGTTTAAACAAGATTTCACCACAATTTTTTTCGTCATATTCCGACAAAAAACGATGAGAAACTATATTTCACATATAAACAACTCCCCCACTATATATGATGTAATTTCCCTTTAACGCCTCTGACTACCATGTCAACTCGAGAGTTCGTCCCCCTTTAACACCTCCCACTGCCATGTCAACTCGAGAGTTCGTCCCCGAAAGATTTTGTTGGCGATCCAAATGAAATCCTCAGATTTCAACCTCCAAGGTGATGTCGTAATTTTTTAATTATTATTATAATATTATGAAGTAAAACTATATTAAATTAAATCTTAAATTAAGTTCAATTAGCTTCAATTATCCTAATTAATTAAGAAATAAGTAATCTCAATTTTCTAAAGTTAAATAAATAAATTAAATTTTATTTATATATTTATATTCTTGTGTATATATATGAAGTGTTTGAATCGCTTGGTTTTTTAATAAAAATAAAAGTTAAAGTTAATTAAATAATTAAAAATAATATTTATAAATTAAAAATTGGTTTAATTGGCTAAATTAAATATATTAATTAATCTTTATTAATTTAATTTAATTAAAATAACTAATTATCTAAGTTACCATTAACATAATAAATTAAATTTATATGTTTTAACTAAACTTAATTTATACCATTAATAAAGCATTATAAAGTACATATTTATTTTGAGGTAGCATAATCAACCAGACTTTGATCGAGGATATCTTCCAAATTGTAAGTCGAAATGAGACAAAAATTGAATGTTAGGGAAGCTAGCATCAAAATGGTAGCAATGAAATCATCAAAATGAAAATTCAATCAAATTAAAAATCTCACGAAATAAAAACAATAAAAACAATTCAAAGCATGATATCAACAAAATTCATATGGAGGGATCTGTGATTTTTCAAAAATTATGGACAGGTGTTATGGCCACAATAAGGTCCATTTGCAAAGAATACTAAATGTTCCATGTACAACTAAACCCCTATAAAAACCTATAAAAAACATTATAAAACTCAATATTAAAAGTGACTATGAAACTCTTCTATTGTTTGAGTGCATTAGAAAATGTTTGAATCAAATACGTGAGAGATTGAGATGATCTAGGGAATGAAGTGATATTCCTAAAATAAATCCTCTACAAAATTATATGTGACCCACAATGATTCCTCATAAATTTGGCTCTTCAAAATAATCTTCCCACTTTGAAGTCTTGGATGGAAAATCCATTTTGTAGCACAAATGTCCTTTCTAAAATTTTGCAAAAGAATGAAAATAGGATTAGGTCTTATTTTTTAACCACAAATTTTTAAAAAGTAAAATGAAAATGAAAATCCCTTCTATTTTTTTAGAGAATGCACAAAACATTATTTGAATCAAATAGGGGAAAGATTGAGATGATTAATAAAAGGAAATCATATACTTGAAATTTTACCTCCACAGATTCATAGGTAATCTATGGCAGTTCCTTACAAATTCGACTCTTTAGAAAAAATATATTCACTTTAAAGTATTTTCTCAAAAAACTATTTTCAACATGTATCCCCTCCAAAATTTGGCAAAATAATGAAATAAGTGTTATGAATTTATTTTCCAAAACATTAAATTCTCATTTCTTTTTTTCTTTTAGTATATTTTGACTCCTTAATGATAAATACATGCATTAGTTTTTTCTTAGCTCCCTTCAATTGTGTTTATTTTGCATTACAAGTGCATAATTTCTCACTAAATGATACAATGTAGCACTGTGGAATTTAAATGAAAACATGCAAATATAAACTTACACAAAAATAGAGGCCCAACTTTGGCATTTTCCTTTATGTGATGCATTGATACATTTATCATATAAAATAGCATCGGTGCATTATTAAGTAATTAAGCTCATCGATAATGTTTTTAAGCTCTTGGATATTCATGTTGAAGTTGATATATGCTTCCCAATGTTTTTTTAAAGAATAAATTCATGTATTCATGATGGTTTTGGCTCAAATATAGGGAAAAGAAAACTTTATAATATCCAATTGCCAATTCCTGAAATTCAAGCTCATTCCATATTGCCACAATTTTTTCAAGTTCTCCCTCTCCATTTGCAGTAAGTCCATATTATTTTTATGACTTGATTATATGATTGAATTTATGTTATTTATGGACATCCATTTGAATAATTGGTCATTTAATGTTGCAAGATCATGATTCAAAATTGGGTTTAGATGTGCAATATATTCCACAAATGCAAAAATGCCACAAGTTCTTATCAGTAGAAAGATATCAAAGGAATATATTTGACAAAAATAGAAAGCCAATTTACCCTACCAATTGTAGCATGACATCTTTCAACAACAAAACTAGGTCAATGGTACTACACCATGAATTGAATTCCATAATTTACAATAGCACACTAGTTGTGAATTATTTTTTAATGGAATTGTGTAAATATATTACTTAATTCAATATTTAATTTATAAAATGGTTGGTCAAATGATTATTTTTACCAAAAAAAATAGTATGCTTCTAATAAATGTTTCATATAATGTTTGGGCATACTAAATACATTGTGTGACTAATATAGTTTATGTATTGTTCAATATCTTTCAAATTAGGATTTTGATGAGGTTTGACATGTTACCATCTATCTTCACGCTCGACTATGATGTTAAATCAAAATCTTGTTGTAAAACGAACATAGAAGCATATCAAGCATGGTTTAATCAACTACTTATACCATTTTCTCCACATCCTAAGTCACCAATCGAAAACTTCTACATTAACACTAGTTCTTCACTTGTTGGCTAGGATGAAGGAAATGATACAGAGGAAAGTATGGATGATTTCTCATGTGATATTCATGTTATGGGGCGGGGGGGGCAGGGAACTTTTTTTAGATGCATTCCAACAAAACATACTAAGGGATGATGTTAATATTACCAACAACTTCTTTGAAATCCTAAAATCTTCTTCCACCACCTCTCTCTTGGAGCATGGGATGTCAAAGTCTACTCAACTGGTGACAAGAATGTTAGTGTACAACTTGAAAGAAATTTATGGTATGTTAGATTTTTGTTTGGTGAAATTTTTAAAGTCACTAAAGATTAAGTCCTTGAATTTTTTAAGGATCTTATCACATAATAAACATTGAAAATGGTTGATTTTATGCATGCTTGATGATATTGTACATTTTTATTTCCCACTAATTGAAGGTTATTCAAAGATAATATACTTCACAATGATAATGTCTTTCTTGATAGCTATGGAGGAAAATGATCCGGATTTAAACAGGAACGCAATAGATTACAGAGATAACCATAAGTACAGAGATGCGATAACCATAAATAAAGAGACGCAGCAGAAATAATACTTCATTTCATTAATGGAAAATACCGAAATATGCTTACAACCAGAATTGGAAATAAACCAGCTAGGGCGATGGTAGCTTATCTCTGAGAAGAGATGTGCGGCTACATGCCTCTGAACTATTCCAAACTGTGTTACAATGAGGCTCGAAGGCCTATTTATTGTTGAGAAACAATGGAAAACCCTTCACATTCCAAAACCTACCCCTAGAAGATGAAACGCCAAATTGTGGGCCCCGTTTTGGGTAAATTGGTACATCAACTTCCCGGGGTCGTAACTTTAGCATATGATCTCCGTTTGACGCGTATGATAGCTCGTTAGAAAGATCTATCCGAGAACTACCACTTTGGGAAGGGCAACATTGGTCCATGGACCTATGTTGCCCCCAAATTTCCCAAAAAACGTCGTTTAGGGCTTCAAAATGGCTCTGGAAGTTCAGGACCCGAAAAACTGCTAAAAATAGTAAGTTGTGCTACAATTAAGGAAACTGAAAATGCTGAGAGAAACAATGATGGGGGTCTAGATGGACTTGGTAGGTGGCCACCAATATCCACCTGGATAATGTCTTTAGCTACATGGACGCTCCCTGGGCCTTAGCATGCATGCATCCAGGATGAGATTTCCTAGTTCAATGCCTACGTACATAACAAAAACCCTAATTTCTGTACAAACTTTAGATCTGAGACTTTGTTGCAGATCAACTATGTCAAATGCGCATAAATCATACTTCAATAGTACATAATGTAAAAATTAATTAGAGAAATAATCTTGAGAAGAGATTCTCCCTCTAATTGGGAAGTTATGTCATCAACCTATCTCTACTAGAGTCAAGCAACAACATCTTTGTTAGATCATAAACATATATCTATCATGTCTATCTTCACCATGACATCAATATTTTAGACTGAAAGCAACATATCTCAAGGATTATGAACACAATAACACTCTATATCAAGTCACTTCATCAAGTTAGGACATTTAGTTTAACCATATGTCATCAAGACATGACCACATGTAGTAAGATATCTAGAATATCAATCTCATAGTTATACCTCTAACATCAAGGTTACCATGCTTATCATGATAAATGAGATCAAGTTAGGTTATTTGTTAGGATGGGGTCCCCTCGGTCAGTTTTGGGGTTAGAATAACCCAAGTGTAGATTTATTTTTTGTAAGTGATGTAAAGTCTCCACAATTTGTGGATGCAGAGCACGTAGATGGTTAGGAGTCAAAGGGGTTTTAGCCCCTTGTTTATGTAAAAGTTGAGTCAGTTTTGAGATCCACCCATGGTCCACGGACCATGGAATTTTATGTAAAAGGCTATAAATAGGTGTGTCTTAGAGAGTCCAAAGCATGTCTATGGATAAGAACGGAGGGAGTCTTAGAGTGATAGCACAGAGAAGTGGGTTAGATAGGAGAGAAAGGCTCTGCAGCTAAGTGCATAGAGGCTTAGGTAGAGTCCGCAACTGAGTGCGTGAACCCCTGCAGCTGAGTGCACAAGGTAGTTTTGAGTCTGTAATAGAATATTGAAGATCAATAAAAGAATATTATTGAAGAATTCCTGTGTATATCTGTTTATTTATGTTTACAATATATTCTATGGATGAATAATGTATTTATAAAATATTGATCTAATAATGTGCGACTCTATGGAATAAGTCTTAATAACTGTGCGAAATGCATGTTAATTACTTTCGTGAAAACTGTGATAAATTATGTTATGTTTATTAACTACTTAAGTCTTTCTACGTGAGCTTGGATCTAGGGTTATTTTCTAGTGTGCGTAAGTGGATGAATAGATGTTAAGGGTCCACAAAGACGGATCGTGGACCTTCGTGACGATCTGGAGGCTGTTTTATTAGAGTTATTGTACCGAGCCCTAAGGGCTTATAGATCTGCATGAAGATAGATCTAGGGCGCTAAAAGACATCACACTAATCTCTGGATGCAGAAACTTGGTTCCATCATCCCCCCATAGTGCTTTGGGTGAGACTGCAGCCTGCGCTACATGGGTTTTTGCCAAAAGGGCCGGTAGTGTAGGGTTTTGTTGGTTGGCACAACTAACTTTGAACCTAGGTTAGGACCCCCTAAGCCAACAAATGGTTTAGTCCATGTTGACATCGAGGAACAACATACCCTCCTTAATGGAGTCCCGAAGATGGGCCTGAACCTTTTCGTGATGCAACTGGAGTCATTGCATGCACTATTATAGGGAGTCGTGGAGGAACTTAACATCCGAGAAAAATGAGCACTCAATGATGTTAGTGATATCAAAGTTAATAATAAAAAACTATTCACAGAGAAGACACAGGTTCTGCAGGAAAAGGAGGGGCTCCAGGCACATAGTTTACGACTGGAGTCAGTAGTCATGGAGGCATGTTGAATAGTGCTTACGCTTCACATTCCCAAGGATGCACAACCAGAAGCGAAGATCGGGAAGTTAGCCACTGGTGTGCACGAGGCAAAGGCATAGGCTAGCTAAGTTCAATTCAATTATCATGAAAATAATTGAGCTGCAGTTAACGTTGCAGCCCATGACTCTGCCCAAGGTCAAGGAGCAGTGTGGAGCCACCGTAAAAGAAGGGATGGCCAGCTTGGATGCCGCAGTCACTGACTGCTCAACATTATTCGAGCAGGAAATGGAGTTGGTGACAACTCTGCAGGAAGACCCAAACCTATAGATACTGAATACAAAGGTCTGGGAGCTACAGAAGCAATATGATGAAGTCAGGGAAATGATGCACTCCATTACACCAACGCAACACCTAACCAAATTGCAAGAGGGGAAGCAGCTCCTCGCATAGGTAGAGGTGGGACAGAAAAAGGAGTCCTTGCTAAAGGATAGACTGCAACCTTGATTATAAGAGGCTTACTATGTTATGACCAACATTCAAGAGAAGCTAAGGGCTTGCAATAGACGCAACAGATAATGAAGTTGGTCACAGAAGGACAAACTACTTAGAAATTAGTCGAAGAGGTCAAGTAGGCAGCCATGCAGAGCACTGCCGAGGTTGCAGTAGTTGAAGTGGAGCTAGGGGATCTTCACAGCAAGATTAGAGTGCCATCCGAGTGACTCAAGGGTGAGTCACGATCTTTATGTTGGGGGCCTGTGGGGATGGGGTTCCCTGGGTCAGTTTTGGGGTTAAAATAACCCAAGTGTTGATGTATTTTTTGTAAGTAATGTAAAGTCTCCATGATTTGTGGATGTGGAGTGCGTAGATGGTTAGGAGTCAAAGGGGTTTTAGCCCTTTGTTTATGTAAATTTTGAGTTTGTTTTGAGATCTGTACATAGGTGTGTCTTAGAGAGTCTAAGGCATGTTTATGGATAAGAACAGAGGGAGTCTTAGAGTGATAGCACAGAGAAGTGGGTCAGATAGGAGAGAAAGGCTCTGCACCTGAGTGCGTAGAGGACTAGGTAGAGTCTACAGCTGAGTGCGTGGACCCTTGCAGTTGAGTGCACGAGGTAGTTTTGAGTATGTAATACCATATTGAAGATCAATAAAAGAAGATTATTGAATAATTCCCGTGTATATCTATTTATTTCTGTTTACTTCTGTTTACGATATATGCTATGGATGAATAATGTATTTACGAAATATTGATCTAATAATGCGCAACTCTATGGAATAAGTCTTAATAACTATAACAATGGATGTTAAGTACTTTCACAAAGACTGTGATAAATTTTGTTATGTTTATTAACTACTTAAGTAGATCTATACGAGCTCTAATCTAGGGTTGTTTTCTGGTGTGCGTAGGTGGATGAATAGACCGTTAAGGGTCCGCAGAGACCAATCATGGACCTTTGCGAAGGTCTAGAGGCTGTTCTAACAAAGTTTCCGTACCTAGCCTTAAGGGCTTATAGATCGGCGCGAAGAGATATTTAGGGCATTCAAATACATCACACTGATCTCTACATGCAGAAACTTGGTTCCAGCATCTTCCATACTACTTCAGGTGAGATTGTAGCCTACGCTACGTGGGTTTTTCCGAAAGGGCTAGTAGTGTAGGGTTTTTGTTGGTTGGCGCAAATAACTCTGAACCTGTGTCAGGACCCCCTAAGCCAACATCATTCAATAAAAATTTACTAAAATAACAAGATTGTCAATCTCTCTTTCCATATGCTTTCATCATGCTTATCACAAGCGTTACCAGTAGAATCATGTATAGGAGTCAATGAGCTATCCTTCTATATGAAATCAGTCATGACAAGTATCAAGAGTATCATTTACTAGAGTCAAGGTTCTAGCCTTATTTATAGGATCAAGATGTCGAATGGATGGATGTTAGTCAACCATCAAGTGTATTAATGTATCAATATTAGATAACTTCATAGGATTCAAGAAGATCAAAATGTTCAACACCAGGTGCATAATTTCAACATAGGAAACATAGATCTAAGTCGTTTCCATATGCATGTATGAGCCATCAGAGAAAAATACATTCTCATCATGTCTTAGGGCTTACCTAGTGATGAGCCCCAGAAATGGGTAATTATATGGGCTCATTTTACCTCTTAATTCGACTTAATTCACCATTCTCATTAGTTTATTGCATGTTCTTGATCATATTTATGCTAATAGAGTGAATTGGGTTAGTCATTATGCCAAAAAGTCTAATGTGTACTTTATGCAGATTTTTGGTCAATTTTGAGACAAAATCAAAGGTTTAATGAGCATTTGGCAGCCAAATTCATGGAAGAACAAGGGAGAGGATTTGTAGGAGGGTGTCCCCTTCATTTATGAGCCCTTACCTCTAATTCTCCATTAGCAGCTCAGAGTTCAAGGGCCACCACATCGATGATCACAAAGGCAGCCGAGCAGGGCTAGTAAAGTTGTTGTTAACTGCAAGTTTTGGCAGCCGAGTTCGTAAAGTTTAGGAGGACTGTTGGGGTCCTCAATTTGTTTAAATAAGAAGGCTTAGGGCCTCAGTTTTGTTAGTTAGGTTTTAGTCTATTTTCTAGCTTTTTCTTGTAGATAATTTTTGGGATGTAATTATTATTTTTTGATCAATAAAGATGAATCCAGCTTTGCACCAACTTTGATCTTTCTTAGGAGGCTATATCTCTTGGGGTTGGGCCCAACCCAAGTGACAGTACCTCCTTTGTGTACTTTTATGTGTCTTTGCTGCATTCATAGAATAACTTCTGTTATTTAGGTTAAGATCTTGCTTTGCTACTTAGGTTGTTTTTGATGATTAAACTAGCTTTTCACACTTCAGGTTGATTTGACAGTTTGGTAAAGGAAAATATCTCCAAAAATTCCATCAAGAAATCCTTGATCTCATCTCTCCCTCCTTGGGACCATGAGCTAAGACCAAGGCATACTTGCTGCCACAAAAACACTGTTTTTGCCTTTCCATGCAATTTCTAGTGTTAGATTTTTAGTTGGAGAAGTTGATACCAATTGTACTTGCATGTTTAAGATCTACTCTTGGTTAGTTTCCATAGTTATCTTGCACAATTTCCTGTCTATAGACTTCTGTTCATCATGTTTATGGTTTTTAGGTCAGATTAGGTCAAAATAGCTAGATCTCTGGTTTTCTTAGTCTTTGTTTGATCAGTTTTAGAAAATGGTGTACAGAACACCTGTAATACATCCCTACCTATCCTTCCTCCATCATACAATCTGCTCCAAACCCTAATCCAATATTCCTTCCCTTCATTTGCCACACTTTTCCAATTTGCCCTAATTTCTACATCCTTGTGCAGCATTGCTCCCTCCATCCTTGAACAAAATCCAACCGCCTTCCTCACTCCTTAGTCTTATTTACCAGGTCCTAGACCCATTTTCATCCTCACCCTCATCCAACCTCCATTTCCACTTTCCCATCGTTTTTTCACCATTCACCCTCTAAAATCCTCTCTTGGATCTTCCTATAGAACATCCTGTAGAACCCCTGCAAACTTCTTGTAGAAGTTCATGTGAGCAGTGTTTCAAGGACTGATTACTGTGAAACTCTCTGGAAGGGTTCTAGGGATCCCTTAGGCCCTCTTCTCACCTTCCCAACCTCCTACCAACACCCACTCCATTTCCTTTCGCCAATCAACTTCTCAACAATAAAAAATCGTTAAAGCACATGCATATAATTCTGCAAAATCACCCAAAAATGAAAAAAAGATATTTTTCCAGATTTCACTTAAGAAATAGCCTAGTCACATGCATTTTACCTTTCTAAAAGTCAATGGCATCCATTTCCATCGCTTTCATCTCTTTTTTTTCACAAGTAGGGTTAGCCAGTAAAATTACGCTTTGTTAGGGTTTGCATTTCCTTTTAGCTTACATCGTCTTTCTGTAAGTAGACTAGCCTCTTTTGAGTTAACTTTCATCCATCATAGTTAAAATATTCTTCTATGAGCTCATAGAAGTTGGCTTAAGCTCCTAGTGGACTTGTGCCAGCTGATCAAGTGATAGCCTACGGCAAGAGCTAGTACTTGTGCATATAGCACCGTCGCTTCCAAGTTTGTTACGAACAACCAGGTTGATAAAAGTAAAGAAGGGAGTCCCAGGAGTTGCAACATCATTGCTGTAATACTGGAGCCCACCATCTTTTTGGTGCCATTGCCGGGGAAGCGTCAAAGTATTAGTAATTACTGTTTTTCTTCTATTTTCTGCTGCAACATTCTGCTAAGTAGTTTATTTCAGCAAGAGTAGAGTAGTTGTTTCATTTCCATTTTGCAATGTCATTTCAACAAGCGTAGGTTAGACATTTCCTACTTTCATTTCATTTCAACAAGCGTAGGCTAGACATTTCCTACTTTCATTTCAATTTTGCAATTTCAATTCTACAAGCATAGATTAGCATTTCAATTCTGCAAGTGTAGCTTAGCATTTCAATTCTGCAAGCATAGCTTAGTATTTCAATTCTACAAGCATATATTAGCATTTCAATTCTGCAATTTCATTTCAACAACATAGATTAGTCATTTCCCGCTTTCATGTCAATTCTACATTTTCATTTTAGCAAGGTTTATTTTAGTTAGTTGCAATTTGTTGTTCAATCAATTTCAGTTTTGCGGGTACATGCAGAGAAAAAAACCAAAAATCAACCAAAAAGATTTCCTTTCATGCCTCATAGTAGTAGAGATAATTCAGAAAAATGTTTGCACAACACCCCCACTACTTCACACAGCCAACCTTCTCTCTTCTTCGGTGGTTGCAATCAAGAAACACCCTTAGGTAATAGCTAGACATATTTGAAGAACCTATAGGGGAGAAGAATAAGAAAACATTCCTCTGGATCCAATCGCTGAAAACAAAAATGTTGGGAGCAATACCTTTTCTTCTAACTCATCCATTGAGGGTGAAATTGGAGACATGTGGGAAGATTGCAAAAGCGAGGTGAGGCAAATGCTTGCCATGCATATCAAAAGATATCGAGAGGAAGCATAGAGGGCTTTGGCTAGCTTTTGTCCTAGGTGCACTAGAAAGCATCCTAGGAACGAATGTCCATTGCACTCTATAGAAGTGTGTTTTGTTTGTGAAAAAGACCATCCTACGAACTAGTGCCCTTCCTTGCCCAGAATTAAAGCTGCATATCAGAGGGCCAAAGGAGTGACTGAACCACTCTGTTATATAAACCAAAGGAGGCCACATGGAGCCATACCTTACCAACAGGGAATGCAAGGGACATCCTAGACTTATACAACCCCTATCAAGCCACTTCCATGCCTTCTTGGGGTCCCCTTGCTCATCCTTTCTGGTCCACACCCCCTCCTTCGTCGTATCCATCTCAATATCATGCTCAACCAGCTACTCATCCATTTAACCCCTATGCTCAGCCACAACCTCAGTGGAATGCACTTCATCAGGGGTGGAGGCCCCAGTACAACTCTCCTCCCGCTCCTTTGCCTCCACCACCCACTCAACCGCAACCATCGCCTCCTGCTCCACCAAGACAGCCCCAAATTCCTACTCAACCAAATCTGAACCCAAATAACAAGCAGGCTCAGTAAGTATACAATGGGAAACCACCTGCCCAACCATAACCCCATCCACATCCATCTCAAATATACACCCCCACTCAACTACCCGTACCACCATTTCCAAACCCGCATAGTGGAGTAGCTCAACCCAATTACAATGCTGAGGCACAACATTTCCAAACAACTCCTTTTGAGCTCAATGATATTCACCATAGCTCATGAAGAGTATTGCAAGGAAGAGATTATATTGATATCATTGAAGGATCACATCCAGCAGAAAAAGATGCAAAAGAGAAGAGCAAAGAACCATGGGCTACACTTGATAAAGAAAAGACAACAGAATCAGAGACCGAGAGAGCTCCCTCATGGTTACCATCAAATCCTTCATGTATTCAAGAGAAGAATCAATAAAAGGAGGAAGATGAGAAGGCCATGGTAGAAGGTGACATGAAGAATGATCCAGATCAGCAAAAGGACCAAGGATATCATAGCTATATTGAGATATGGTCCCAGACGGTCACTAAGTTGTAGCAGTACTCTCTTCCTCAGCTATGTTTGATCCCTTCAAATTCAAATAATTTGGTCTCTGAAATTCAGATACCTGTCAAAGCATGCATTTCAAGCCTCCACGTCATTTTGTCTCTAATCTCGATGTGCACATGGCTCCATTGGAAGTATTCTTATACCTGAAAATGATTTTTTCTCAAGTAGGGTAGGGTAGAAAAAAAAAGGAAAAAAAAGAAAAAGAAAAAATGAAAAATAAGAGGAAAAAATAAAAATCTAAGGTGAAAACTTCCTTGGAGGCGTCCCAGATTAGCTCATTGATTGAAAACCTCCATGAGGCGGTCAATGGGTTGGAAAGAAGACAAAAGAAAAAAAGGAATAAGTTCCCTGGGTGAAAACCTCCCTTGGAGGTGCCCAAGGTTGGCAATTAGGGTGAAAACTTCCTTGAGGCGCTCTAGTTGTTTTCAAAAAAAAGAGAAAAAGAAAAAAGAAAAATAAATTTCCAATTGTATTACAGGTCTGCAAGAGAACTTCAGGAAGCAGCCTTAGGTGCCAAGAAAGCTCTGAAACTAATAACAACACCTATCCTACCTTCCCTCACCCTTCTCCATCATTCTTGACATCCTTTCCACCTCACTGTGCTTCTTTTCTGAAAACTGTGTTTTCTACAGGAAGCTCCTGTAGAAATTACAGAAAGCTAGAAATGGATTTTAAAAAGCAGTTTGGGGAATATGGAAGCTTCATAAAGGGTTTATAAATTCCCTTGAAATCTTCAAAACTCTCTTCCATCATTTCCAAGTCTGCATTACAGCCCCAAGCTCATTTTTCCTACTATCCAAAAAACTGCAGAATGCTCTGATACAAAAATACATAGAGCAGAAATTTGTTTTTTTCCCTAACTTGAAAACTGTGCATCCATTTAAAAAACTATTACATGGGGAGTTGTATAGGGATGATGGAAACATGCCCAAGCAATTTCAACCAATTCTAGTGCATGGTTTCCAAGAAATCAACCTCCATCACCTTTAACCATTTTTGCATTTTCTCCATATCCGTGCATCCATTTAAAAACCTATTTCATGGGGAGATGCATGTGGGTGATAGTAACCTGCCCAAGCAATTTTAGCCAATTCCAGTGCATGGTTTCCGAGAAATTGACCTCTGTCACCTTCAACCATTTTCAGTTTTTTCTCAAAATCCGTGCATCCATTGACCACAATTTTTCTATGGGAGGTGCATTATGATGATAGAAACATGTTCAAAAAATTATAGGTCAATCCAGTCTATCGTTTGGGAGCTATGGACAAAACAAGTCGATTTCCTGCAAAAATCTGGCATCAGTAGGATGAGGGTGAAAATCTGAAGGTTAGAATAGACTCCTGCAGCTTAGATCTAGCCAAAGAATACCTACACAAGAGAAATAGCCACACATCAAGAAAAAAAAAGAATATAGCAGAAGGGATACAGGCATGCAGCAATTGAATATGAGCATGCAGTAGCAAAAGAACCAAGTAGCACGTCGACTTACAGGTAAGTGTCTAAAACAGTTCCTCTATTTGCATCTGTATGATTCAAAACTTCATGAATGAATGAAATGGTTGGATTAAGCCAGAAAGATGGCCAGTTAACTTGACACCCTCAGCTAGTTTGATTGCACTCACCCAAAGATCACCCAGCACATGTGTATAGTCAACTCACGGGAAATTTAAAAAACAGGTAGTGGTAGATGTTTTGAACTCCAGCACAACTGATGTCAAGTGATTAATAGGAAGAGAACATACAATTCATAATAATACTACAGTGGGGACCAATGGTCTGCATGGGGCCAACGTGCACTTGGCCAGCTCACCCTCCATTAACAGAAGTCTCCATAAACAACCAATCGAACTCATCTTTGAAATACTCTCACCACCATTGTTTCCATTTTATCATCATCCCCACAGCTGCAACAAGCTCTATACCACCTCCATAGCAGCGAACCAGTCGTTCTCTGCCATTTTTCAAAACCCTCCCACTTATTGGTATTCTACAGGAAGACGTAACATTTCTACAGGAGCAAGAACAACATCTATAGGAAGGTTTCTACAAGAAAGGTAGAGAACAACTCTACAGAAAGAAAACTCGGGATTTTCATCGAAATTCAAGATCAAAACGAGGTAGGCTCGGGAAAAATTCTCTGTGCATGATTTTTTTGAGTAAGGTGGTGAATTAAACATGGCATTAGATTGGAAGAGAGAGTGAAAGTCTGCCTGCACATTGAAAAAAGTGAAAGTCTGCCTGCATATTTTCCCTAAGTCTACACAGTTTCTGTTTTCTTCTCTACATCTGAAATCTCCTCATCCTTTTCAAATTCTCCTATAAGGAAGATACATACAATAGTAGAGGCCAGCCTGGGTGTGTGAAAAAAATAACGAATTTGCATATCTATCTACTTGTTGAAAAGAACCTGTGTCCTTGTCCTCTATTCTGTTAAAAAAAAAATAAAAAAAATTCAAAAACAGAGAGTCAAATTCAGGATAATAGCAGTTTAAAACAGGGGAATTAATGCAATTTGATGTTGTAAGGAGAAGCATAAGGGAAATCCATTATTTGGTTTCAGGAAAAGACAGAATTCAGCTATCCTCCGTTTCAGTTTTTCTTGCTTTTCTCACCTGAGCATTTTGTTTAAAAAGAAGAAAACACACAACACCACACGGAGGAAAAGCTAAAGGAATTAAGAGGAGAGTTGGCCATGGTAAGGCACATAGAGAGTAGTAAAAGAGCCTAGCTATAGGAAGAAAATGAACTGCTAAAAAAGAAGTTACAACAACAGGAAATTTATAAGGGAGATAGGTTGTCCATCTTGGGAGGGCAACAACAGCAAGAAGGCCCCCTAATAGACAATGAAGCAACAGAGAAACAACAGCAAGAGGGAGAGCCACAAGTTGATGTTGAAATGCTAATGAAACTGCTGCAAGAAAAAGAGTCTCAGGCAACAGATGAAGGGCAGATATTAAAATAGCAGTTACAGGAAAAAGAAGCCCAAATGCCCTGCATGGCGAGTTGTGCAATAGAAGCCTTGCAATGTAGAAGAAAACCAGCAGTGAAAAGGAGGATCAAACTAAAGAAATTGACAAGAATAGTAACGAGGAAGCACCATACATTCAAATAGAAGGAAAAACAAAGAAGAGAAAAAGGCAGGCCTCCATGTATTTCAAGGCTAGGAAAAGCACAAGAATTCAAACAAGCAGAATAGGAGGAGCAGTGGAAGGACATGGAAAAGAAGGAAAAATTTTATGGCACACATGAGTAGACCACATTAGAATCTTGAGATGATGGGGAGGCCACCAGAGCCATCAGAGATGAAGAGAGTTGCTTAGAGGATGAGCAACACCTTCAGTAGGGGGGTGATGATGAGCCCCATAAATGGGTAATTATATGGGCTCATTTTACCTCTTAATTTGACTTAATCCACCATTCTCATTAGTTTATTACATGTTTTTGATCATATTTATGCTAATAGAGTGAATTGGGTTAGTCATTATGCCAAAAAGTCTAATGTGTGCTTTATGCAGATTTTTGGTCAATTTTAAGACAAAATCAAATCTTTAATGAGCATTTGGCAGCCAAATTCGTGGAAGAACAAGGGAGAGGATTTGTAGGAGGGTGTTCCCTTCATTTATGAGCCCTTACCTTGAATTCTCCACCAGCAGCTCGGAGTTCAAGGGCCACCACATCGATGATCACAAGGGCAACTGAGTAGGGCTAGTAAAGTTACTATTAACTGCAAGTTTTGGTAGCCAAATTCCTAAAGTTTAGGAGGATAGTTGGGGTCCTCAATTTGTATAAATAAGAAGGCTTAGGGTCTTAGTTTTGTTAGTTAGATTTTAGTTAGATTTTAGTCATTTTTTAGTCTATTTTCACACTCTACTGCAGCCCTATATTAGCACATTTTTGAGCTTTTTCTTGTAGATAGTTTTTGGGATGTAATTATTATTTTTTGGTCAATAAACATGAATGCAGCTTTGCACCAGCTCTGATCTTTCTTAGGAGGATGTAACTCTTGGGGTTGGGCCCAACCCAAGTTCTAGTACATCCTTTGTGTACTTTTATGTGTCTTTGCTGCATTCATAGAATAATTTCTGTTATTTAGGTTAAGATCTTGCGTTGCTACTTAGGTTATTTTTGATGATTAAAATAGCTTTTCACACTTTAGGTTGATTTGATAGTTTGGTAAAGGAAAAGATCTACAAAAAGGCCATCAAGCAATCTTTGATCTCATCTCTCCCTCCTTGGGACCATGAGCTGAGACCAAGGCATACTTGCTGCCACAAAAACACTGTTTTTACCTTTCCATGCAATCGCTAGTGTTAGATTTTTAGTTGGAGAAGTTGATACCAGTTGTACTTGCATGTTTAAGATCTGTTCTTGCTTAGTTTCCATAGTTATCTTGCATGACTTCCTGTCTATAGACTTCTGTTCATCATGTTTATGGTTTTTAGGTCAGATTAGGTCAAAATAGCTAGATCTCTAGTTTTCCTAGTCTTTGTTCGATCAGTTTTGGAAAATGGTGTGCAGAACATGTTGATGTAAATCAAAGTTCATTTAATGTCAACCCGGGAAGGTAAACTTAGTAGTACTTATCTAAAATATATAGATTTAGAAAGATTTCTAATTTGTCCGAGATCTTTTGGTTCTTTTACAAGAACACATTCATTAAGATCTCTTCCAACAACTAAACAAACCTAGATCTAATAATTATCTGAGATCCTAAGGTTCCCTTACAAGAACACTTGAATTTTAGGATCTCCTCCAATATTAGAACATCTAACAAAAACTTAGAAGCTGAAATGAAACAAACCTAAATCTAATAATTGTATGAAGTCGTACGGTTCTCTTGCAAGAACACTTTCAAATAAGACTTGTTTCCAATATTAGAACATCTAACAAAACTTAAAAGTTGAAATCAAACAAAAACATAAATTAAACTATACCTAAAATAAGTATGCAAGTGAGGCCACGGGGGCCCTCCATAACTCCACAGGCACACCACTTCAAAGGAGAATCGGATGTAGAGGCAAAATCAAAGTATGATTCTTTATTTCAAAATCTCCATTACAAACCAACTCTTACAACTCTAAGCTTTTAAGATTACATACTCCAAGATTTTAAGGTTGCAAAAACTTACAAATGAAACTCTAAAAATTACAAATGGAGGAGATTGTACTCCTATTTATACAATGGGATGAGATAACAAACTCATAATGATGATCCACTAATCTCTCTTTAGTTCCATACATCTCTCAACCATCTAGACACATAACCCCCTTTTGTCCTTGATCTTCTCCATGAGGTTTATTTTATCGATTTCGATTGATCATTCAAGGCCACATAAAAGGTGTCTTGGAAGCTTCCTTGGCACCTACACATGTCACAAAAACAATCCACATTTTCCATATATGAAGTAAAATATATTTTTTCTAATATTTAATCAAGAATTTCTCTTTAAAATGCTTAAAAATAAATAATATTTGGAAGATATAAATGAGACCCATTAATGGTGAACAATAGGGAAAATGAAGTGACTTGGTGGTGAATAATGAGTGATATAATGGAAGCATAGGTGAAAAATGTATGGTAATGAGTGATATTTGTATGACATTTTGAAGCCCAAACATACTCCCCAACTGAAGCTCTTGCATGTCTTCATGCAAGCTACTACAATGACTTATTTGGTTTGATTCTTAGATGAGCTTCCTTTTACAAGATGTTTGGTTCTTATGTAACAACCATATTTCAATCATGGACTTCATTTTTAACTTTTCACATCTTTTGATAAATTTTATTTCCGCAAAGCATTTGCATCTTTGAAAGACTGGTTCTTGTGTTATAATCATTATTTACTTTGTCAAGATCTCTTTTTTAATGATTAGTTCTTGTGTTACAATCATTATTTACTTTGTTGAGATCAATCATTTTTAAGACGTCATTTAATATGCTCATCATTTTGTAGTAGTTTTTGTTGTGGGAAGACTATGTGGGTTAAGATGTAATATGAATGAGAGAAAGAAATTAAGTGTGCAATTCCCCTCCCCAACTGATGGTTTTTGGCAATATTTAATGAGAAAGGAAATAGTGAAATAGTGGAATATTTTCCAAATATCATCATTTTAGCATCTAAAAATAATTTCAAGATTAAAGGTTAGAAAACATCATACCTTACTTACCTAAAGAAGTGGATGAATCATGCATGTTTAGCTGCTGCAATTCTGGTCTGAAGCTTCTTCTACAAGTTGTGGATGAAAGATGGATTTGTATTGTCGTATCTGCTACTGGATCCTCTGCTGGATAGTCTGATGAATCTAATGATTCTGCTGAATATGGATGAATATGTATAAGGCTTGGAAGGTATATAAAATATAGAAATCACATTTTCCCCCAACCTTATTTATTGACTTGTCCTCAAGTCATTTAGAAATTGGAAAACAATAAAAGGAAATCTGCTTCATCTGCTACAAAATGTGGGTCTTCAAGTCTTCAACACTCGATGGCACAAATCTTGCTATGTGAAGAAATGTCTTGTTGTTAAACATAACAAGAAGTTTTTGACTTAGTGGCCATTAATGAATGCCACTAGCCAACACGAGAGCTCCCACCATTGATTCCAATGGGAGTCAAGATGCCTAACACATCTTTGTAGGTACGAATAATTTTGTCATAGTCGAGTCACCTACAAGATCCAACGAACAAGGGATATTAATGTACTCCCATTGTTCATTGGCAAGAGTACTTGCCATTAAGGTATGCAAGCCTCTAGGTGTTTTTACAAAGATAATTAGAATCTAGGACTTTGACTCAATAATATACATAGAAGCAGGGTTTTATTGGCGGAAGATGAAAATGGAAATGACAAGGAAATTGACAATAAGTGAGCTTTTTGTAAGTGAGCTTCTTGTTTTATTTTGTGGGTTAGGGGTGAATGAGAAGAAGTAGATTTGACAACATGATTGGAACTTGCTAGGAAAAAGAGATTTTGGCTTGCATTGAGGACTCATTGGGATTTTTAATTTTACAAAGGGAAGAAAAGACTGGTTGTAATGAATATGGAATTATTCACATGATTAATCATAAAATTGATCTATTGGAAGTCCAAATGTCAACAAATTAGACTCCTTGAATGATCATCTGATTAACATAAACCTGCAAAAACTTGGCATTCACAAAACATAAATATATCCAAGCAAAAGTGATCAATTTCTACTTGGTTTTTTATGCAAAAATTAAACACCAATGAAATAGATTTAAATAAAATCAAATGTATAAGTTAGCCCAATTCTGTGATTTTTTACAAATCCATGTTCTATTATGAAATGAGTATAATTAATTCCCTTCTTATGTAACTTTTGTAAATAAAATTCAATTTCATTGCAATTATGCAAATCCCGACCGTAGTCGAAATTGTTTCATGATTTGCGTCGAGGATATCAAATTTCACATGTCGTCGTTGATCTTGTATTTGCCAAAATCCGTATCATTTAAAAATTGCAAGATGTTAATACAGATGTGTCAAAAAAAAAAAAAAAAAAAAAAAAAAAAAAATTCAGAAAGAAAACTAATTGTTACTCGTCGAAAGTTTCGTCATGTTGTGATTTTCTGTGCTATGCCCATATACCATAACATCACAAACCCACAATGTTACACATGAACAAATATCAAATGCTTGAATGGAGCACACATACAAAGTCAATGCATATGCATAAGACATATGAACCAATTTAAATTTAATATGTGAACCATTATACGAAAGTGATTGTAAAAACAAGATTTCAATGTTTTCAGCAGAGAAAGGCATTTGTTTCCAAGGAAATAAAGTTCAAAGGTTTGTCTCGATTTTTGGTACCATAAAATTTGTTGGTGGAACCAAAATGTTTGCTTCAAAAGCCCTTTATCTGTTTGTGAAGATGATCGGTACAAAATGTTGGGCTAGTTTCCAACAAAAATGCGTCTTCTTGCAACACTATATTCTTTCAAATTTGAAAATGAATGCATATCCAGTAACCCTTAAAAATGGTGCAACTCTATTTCTTACCATTATTTTCCATTGCTATTATTTACCATGTAATATGCCAGTGATGTCGCATTGTTTTGAAAACAAAATTGAAATTCATACTCCAACATGTCAAGTAGGAGAACTCAAGACGTTTATTACCATGGCATGGTGAGGTGTGACCATTTGATTAGCACATACAACTCCCATAGTTTATGTCAACCATATGCCGAGAATTATATATGTCCAAAGTTTGATGTTGTAGTCTTCAGATGTGTGTCACGGTGGCATGATGAGTTTGTAGTCCATTCGGCGCGGAGTGACCGTCAGAGTCAAACAATGCAAGGTGGCATAGAGCAGGTTGATACTACTGACACTGCATTAGTTGGCTGGAAAAATGGCTGACGTTCTGCTTCTGATATAAGAGATTGTGAATTCATCATAATCATCAAATCATCAAATCGCTCCTACACAAATCGCTCTCAATAGATATCTGAAATTATTCTACAAAATCTGCAAATTGTCGCTCTCTTCCCCAACAGCTGCACTCAACCATCCCGTGAGGAGAGGAGAAGTGGCAACATCACCATCGCAGAAGGTGGCATGGAAAGCACAAAATGGATTTTATGGAAGAAGAAATATACTAAGCGATTTTCTGTGATATTTTAGCCTCTTTACTGTTTAATGTCACATAGAAATTGCTCAGTCAACAAACAAGATATCATACGCTACAAAACATGGTTTTCTACCCAAATTACATCTTATCGCTCATAGAATATCAGTCTCCGAGTCATATGAATCATTGTAAAATGCAGAAATGCAGAAATTACTAGCATTCACACTGTCAATGTTCCTTGGTAATTGCGCGGCTGTGTTCACTCCTTATCACAAAGATGGGAAGCTTTGGCAAGGTGGAGCTGGTCGTAACCCACCTCTCAATGCTCCTCACCTTGTTGGCACCTCGCCTGAGAACCAATAGCAACAGTAGGCAAATTCTGTCTCACAACCTACGGTAAATTCTACAAAAAATTAAAAAACATTTCACACGACTTTTCCTCTCGTAGCCTTCACTGAAAGCGCCCTCCTAATTTGCAGTATGGGCATTTGGTCTTTTTATCCCTGAATTTCATGCTATTGAGTTTAAATCTTGGCAAAATCGGTTAGATCAATAGTTTTCCTGAAAATTGAAATTTTCAAAACATCTTTCATTAATCCTTTTGTCTCTCTGTCTAGGTATGAATGAGATAAATGTGATCATTGCTCACCACACAATTTCCAAGGAAAGATAGTCGACTTTCAGCTAAGATCTATGCCGATATGTAGGTTTGAAATGCACATTTTGATAATCCAGTCAAATTTACAAATTTGATATCTATCCAATCGATTTTTTTATGCAATGATTTTTTTTTTATTGAATACCATTAGTTTTGGTTCTGATGACAGGAGTATTTTACAATTCTGAAGCTGTGGGCGAGTTCACAACCTCAAGAACCAGCCAGGATTTCAATGAACACTTAGTTGCATCCTTCAAAAATTTTTCTCCTGCCATTCCCCTTGAACCAACAGATTCACATGTTCTATCTTGATCTCAAAAGAAAACCTCTTTTGTTTTTAATGCTCTCAGCCTTTTTATGTTTGTTTTTTTATTGTGTTATAATGAGTTTGTTGCCATGAGTACGTTGGTGGGATCTTTTATTTTTTAATTGTTTTGTTTTTTTTAAATGATTTTGTTTTGTTTTTATTTTTTAATTTGTTTTTAATGTTTTACATTTTTTTGTGTTTGTATTTTATTATTTTATTTATTAATGTTTTTTATTGTGATTTTTTATTTTATTTATTTAAATGAGTTTGTTGGTTTTTTTTTTTTTTTTTTTAAATCTAAAAAAATAAAAAAAATAAAATTGAATCCTATCTAAAAAATGTCGATTCCTACTCACCCTAGTGATGGAAATGAAAGATATTCTTGGAGAGTAGTGAGAGATCTACCAACAAAGAACAGATTTCTACAAGAGAAGATTTTTTTATTAGGACTCAAACGATCGATAGTAGATTTGCAATTAAATTTCCTTAAGATTTTTATTATATATATATTTTTAATAATTCATTAGATTTTCTGATATTCCTGATTGCTCGAAGCGCAAGAAGAGAGCATACTAATCTTTTGATTTATTTTTATTTATGTAGGTTAGTGTGGATGGATGATAAACACAATCAAGATCTGCGATCAAACCTCACATTATCTACACTCTTTCTGCAACGTCGCGGGGGTGTTTAGACTCTCGGAAGCCAAAGATAATCAAGCTCCTGGCTTACCCGTGATACAGAAACAAGACATAGAAATGCGAAGATGAAGCAGCTCTTAGTGTGCCACTGAATTTATTCATGATGTTTTATTTTTATTTTTGAAAATAAGACTAAAAACCTCTAATGAGATTAAGACTAAAAACTTTTAATGAGAGTCACTTCTAATGACTTCTAATGAGATCTCATTTTATTTGTTTATTTATTTATATATTTTTTCTATTTTACATTAACTTGAAACATTTTTATTTTCTAAGTAAAAGAATGCTTCCAGTGAAGCCATCTACGGATTAAAAGTTTGAACATGCTCACATCACGATTTAAAATTTTTACGTTATGTTTTACATGTATGTGAATAACCTGTCTTAGAGTTGGCTCAAGGCTATTGTCCTTGCTCTCCAAGAAGTACCTGTTCAACATTGTCAAATTCATCATCCGTAGATGGATTAGTGAGAAATGGGGGGTTTAAAATAAAAACTAAATTTAAATTAACTAGGCGTGAAAATAAAAATGCTCCATACTTTGAACTCCTTTATGAACCTATTGTCACCAAGTTCCACAAATTAGCCATTAAAAACAAATGCATAAAATAATTACTAAATCCTTCTAGTTGCACTTCCCCGGCAACGACGCCAAAATGTTTTTTTTTTCCCGTAGAAAAAAAGTCGTAATTTTATTCATATAGATAAAATTACATTTTGTAGATGCTAGAGGCATATGCAGATGGCTGTTCCTGAAATGACAGGCAGAAAAACAGAGAAATAACACAAAATAGCAGATCATTGTTCCTGTAATGACAGGAAGTAACAAAAATAGAATAACAGAAAAATGATAAGTTCCAGCATGTCTAAATTTTCCTACCCTTCTTCTTCTCCACCCGTCGCCATCCTCTGGAATCAGGTGTGGATGTAATAATAGATAGCTGATTTTCCATTGGGTTCAATTGAAGTTCTTTGTCAGATTCTGAGCCCTCTGATCCATGGGTTCGTTTGATGCCACTGACTTCCATTTGTAACTTTGGTTGTAGATCTGAAAAATGTGGCCCCAAATGAGTGGTTGGGGCATTTACTTCCGGATTTTGATTCTGTCTCATTTGAGTGTCTGGTTCTGTTTGGTTCTCTGTAGGCTCCACATTTATGTCTTCTTCTTCCAATGGGTTGGTGTGCTGCCAGCCTTTGGGCTTTTTTTGTTGTTTCTTAGTTCTCCTGGGGTCCTTTCTAGCAAAAGGGCAGTCATATTGAAAGTGCCTTGTTTGCATGCAGCCCCTACATCGGAACGTTGTGTTCTCATAGTCAAGCTATTGTATCCATTGAGAATTATTGAAGTTCAGCGTGATGTGGTCAGGTAGCCCCTGACTCAAGTCCACTTCTACACACATTCTTGCGAATGTAAATATTGCCCTTATAGCTCTGTCTTCATCCATTTTGAGGAATTTCCCAAGGGTGTTCCCAATGGCTGTTAATACTTTCCGATGCCAAAAATGTAGAGGGACCCCATGTAGCCTTACCCATACTGGCATCTTTGAGACTATCATTGTATTGGTGTCAAAATCAGAAAACCAGGGGTTGGTTAAAAGGCCAACACTGCCCCAGAACCAAGGCCCCTGATTGATTATACTATCTTTTTCTTGTTCTGTGTTAAATCTAACTATGAAAAACCCTTTCGGGCATAGGTATATTTCACAGTTAGATGTCCATGTTGAGTAGATCCATTGGTGCAAGGCATCTGATTTTGGCCAAAAACCATTAAATCTACAAATTACTGCATTTTTAGATAAGTCGTTATGTAAACTTGTTACCTCTGGCATAGATACTTGTAGCGTTGGTGATTCTGGATTCTGTTCAACAATGTAGGTTCTTGGTAATTCTGATGGTGGTGCTGCTGTATTTTTCATTTTGTCCTTCCCTTTTACTGCATCCCGAAAGGAACCTATATTTATTGAGCTGGTTTTGGTGCTTTCGCCCCGCAGTCAGAGATTTAGAAAGATGGTTGAATCTTTGGCAATGTCGTAGTGTTGGAGGGTTTGGTAGTCCTACAAACTGTGCCCTGAGCATATGAGGTTTTGAAGATGTGCTGGGGTTCCAAGGAGGCCCTGGATTTCCTTTTTTAACTCAAGTATGCTCATTCCCTTACTGATTCGCATGAAAAAGTGTTTTCCCTCGATCGATTTGATGAAGATCTGAACCAGATCTGTGTCCGTGCGAAGTGGATCAGTCTCGTAAGGCCCTCTCTGAATCAGATCTGAAAGATTGACTTGGCTCTGAACTGCATGTGATTCTTTAGGTAGATCTGGCTGGTTCAAGAGAAAAAGCTGCTTCAGAGTTGAGCTCGTCTTAACTTGCCGCCTGATAATTGCTTGCCCATAGATTTGGGTTTTTTGGAGGCCCCAAGATCTACTGGGCTTCTGATCTGATGGTTTGACTGCAGATATGAGCATCTGACTGCCATCCATGGTCAGGACGCCTGATTTAGAACTGAACCTTGACCCTGCATACACAACTTGGACTAGATTGAGTGATATGGAAGGATGTGGACAAAACGCTATTGACCTTGTCGCAGAGTCGGGATCTTGAAGTCGGATCTTGAGGATTTGATGAATGCAGATCTGTAATAAATGTAGATCTGTGACCCCATTGTGCAGATCTATGACATTAAGCCCCTCTGCTTGGATACTGCTGAAATCTTTCTTCAAAAAATGCCCGCCTTCCTTTACACGTTCAGTGTCTCGAGCACCAGAATCGAGTTTTAAGGCTTCATTGCCTTTTGCACTAAGGCTGATGCCAACGGCCCCTGCAGAGGTGTCTTCCTTCTTCGAGGCTAAGAGTTTCGCTGGCATGGAGACCAGGAAACTGCGGATATCTATGAAACCCTCTGCATGTAGTAAAACTTCAAGATTATTCCAGGATTTGGGTTCCATGAAATTAACGGGAAGCCATGTTTCACACCCTGAGATTGATAGGTCGTCTGCGACAGAGAAAACATTCAGCACGGTGGGCAACAGAGAGCCAAAAACCATTGAAACCCTCGTCTCCATCCCGCCCGTTTTCCCAAAATTTCATGATGGGGCAGGGCAAGAATGGAACCAACAACCTCCTCCACATAAACACCATCTTTTACCATACCACCAATGGTGCATCTATTTAAAGATTTACAATGGGTTATCATTATAGTACTTGCACTATCTTATAATCTTGTAACTAGTGCATGTCATCACATACTTATATATACTAACCATTCCTGAGGAATGTTGTACATGGTGCCAAAATGTTGATGTCAATCAGAGTTCATTTAATGTCAACCCGGGAAGGTAAACTTAGAAGTACTTATCTAAAATATATAGATCTAGAAAGATTTCTAATTTGTCCGAGATCTTTTGGTTCTTTTACAAGAACACATTCATCAAGATCTCTTCCAACAACTAAAAAAACCTAGATCTAATAATTATATGAGATCCTAAGGTTCCCTTACAAGAACACTTGAATTTTAGGATCTCCTCCAATATTAGAACATCTAACAAAAACTTAGAAGCTGAAATGAAACAAACCTAAATCTAATAATTGTATGAAGTCGTACAGTTATCTTGCAAGAACACTTTCAAATAAGACTTGTTTCCAATATTAGAACATCTAACAAAACTTAAAAGCTGAAATCAAACAAAAAAATAAATTAAATTATATCTAAAAGAAGTATGCAAGTGAGGCCATGGGGGCCCTCCATAACTCCACAGACACACCACTTCAAAGGAGAATCAGATGTAGAGGCAAAATCAAAGTATGATTCTTTATTTCAAAATCTCCATTACAAACCAACTCTAAGATTACAACTCTAAGATTTTAAGATTACATACTCCAAAATTTTAAGATTGCAAAAACTTACAAATGGAACTCTAAAAAATTACAAATGGAGGAGATTGTACTCCTATTTATACAATGGGATGAAATAACAAACTCATAATGATGATCCACTAATCTCTCTTTAGTTCCATACGTCTCTCAACCATCTAGAGACATAACCCCCTTTTGTCCTTGATCTTCTCCATGAGGTTTATCTTATCAAATTTGAATTTGATCATTCAAGGCCACATAAATTCTTGGAAGCTTCCTTGGCACCTACACATGTCACAAAAACAATCCACTTTCCATATATGAAGTAAAATATATTATTTTCTAATATTTAATCAAGAAGTTCTCTTTAAAATGCTTAAAAATAAATAATATTTGGAAGATATAAATGAGACCCATTAATGGTGAACAATAGGGAAAATGAAGTGACTTGGTGGTGAATAATGAGTGATATAATGGAAGCATAGGTGAAAAATGTATGGTAATGAGTGATATTTGTATGACATTTTGAAGCCCAAATAGAACACCTGTAATACATCGCTACCTATCCTTCCTCCATCATACAATCTACTCCAACCCCTAATCCAAGATTCCTTCTCTTCATTTGCCACACTTTTCCAATTTGCCCTAATTTTTACATCCTTGTGCAGCATCACTCCCTCCATCCTTCAACAAATCCAACCACCTTCCTCTCTCCTTAGCCTCATTTACCAGGTCCTAGACACCTTTTCATCCTCATCCAACCTCCATTTCCACTTTCGCACCGTTTTTTCACCATCCACCCTCTAAAATCCTCTCACGGATCTTCCTGTAGAACATCTTGTAGAACCCCTGCAGACTTCTTGTAGAAGTTCACGTGAGCAATTTTTCAAGATTTGATCACTGTGAAACTCTCTAGAAGGGTGCTAGGGACCCCTTAGGCCCTCTTCTCACCTTCCCAACCTCCTGCAAATTCCCACTCCATTTCCTTTCGCCGATCAACTTCTGCACAATAAAAAATCATTAAAGCACAAGCATAATAATTCTGCAAAATCACCCAAAACTGCAAAAAGTTGTTTTTCCAAATTTTACTTCAGAAGTAGCTTAGTCACATGCATTTTACCTTTCTAAAAGTCAATGGCATCCATTTCCACCACTTTTATCTCTTTTCTTGCACCAGTAGGGTTAGCTGATAAAACTAGGGTTTGTTAGGGTTTGCATTTCCTTTTAGCTTATAGCTTCTTTTTGCAAGTAGACTAGCCTCTTTTGAGTTAGCTTTCATCCATCACAGTTAAAAGCTTCTTCTACGAGCTCATAGAAGTTAGCTTAAGCTCCTAGTGGACATGTGCCAACTGATCAAGTGACATCTTGCTGTAAGAGCTAGTACTTGTGCATATAGCACTGTCGCTTCCAAGTTTGTTACGAACAATCGGGTTGTTAAAAGTAAAGAAGGGAGTCCCAGGAGTTGCAGCATCATTGCTGCAATGTTGGATCCCACCACCTAGCCATCAATGTTATTGCTGAAATACAACATACCATGCATACCTAGTGGTATTCAAATACTTTTGCATCTTCTCATAGGAAACTTGTAGTGCTTGTTACCTTTTCATCAAGTACCTCTTACCTCTTTCCAAATCTAGATTTTTATTTCCTGCTTAGCAAATGATCCTCAAGAAGGATCTATCTCATCAACAAGGTTTGAAACATACATATACTCAAATATGCAAGAAGTATAAGTAATAAGCATAATCATGAGATCAATAGGTCTAAACAAAAGTAAGAGGCATCATAAGTTAAGAAATATTTATCTTCAACGAGAGGTGATCCTCTCCCTCTTGAACCAATCTTCAAAGGCCATCAATGTCTATGGTCTATATACCAATGTTGCCTTCAATTGTCCAACTAGGTCTACTAGGGATTATCCCATCTAAGGCTTCATCAAATATTTGTCAAGTGCTTGAGTATATTTACATTTACTAGCTAGGTTCCATATATCATATTGTTTTGATAAACCAAGGTTTTCTCTCCAACCCTAACCTCATAGAATCCATCAAACTCTAATAATTAAGTTTCTTAGAGTTTTCTTCAAACCCTAGAATTCTTTTAGGTCTCTACCATCCTCTTCTTTCTTCCATCAAAGGTGTAATCATCAGGGTGATCTCCATGGATTTTCTTTAGCCCAACTTTCATACCATGTTAATTTTTCATAGGGCTACATGTTCTTTTCTTTGATAATTGAATTTCTTCATTAATACATTACGTTCACCCCATATCATCATTAAATTATTCAGATCTACACCATTATTCATCAACATATCCAATTATATGGAGATAATCATCATCATCATCACCAATGCAGTGGAACATAAAGGAACAATACAAGAAAAACATGGACATATAGGGACACCAAGATTGGTTCGAGACTAGGGAAAAACCCACTATGGAGAAAACCCTTGCAAATATTCTTCTTCGATTGTCATCAAATGATTCAGAAAAAGAGATACAATGATCCATAAGTTTATGTATGCAAAAAAACAGCTATGATATCCATGAAATAGATCTACTCATGCTTATAATCAAAGCCGTTATTTTGATGGCTATAATGTGTTGTCACTGAATGTAGTCAACTGTTGGATATTGATGAACACTATTGTCACTAAGAAAAATCTTTGGAATACTGAAATCTCATCTTTGAGTCCTCAACGTAGGGAGGAGCTGTGAAAGCATCTATAACAATCCTGGACACCCTTTGTGAACTATATGCCAACGTCTATGGTAGCTCGGATGCTCCCTAGACCATTCTGTGCACGTGTCCGGGGACCAAATCACTAGATCTACGCCAAACCCCCAAACACTCTCTTCTAGTTACTATGTGTGTGTCCGAGACAACCTCAACACTCTGAGGACCACTCTGTGCAAGCGTCTGGGGATTGACACCTCCATATCTGCCTCTCAAACCCTAGACGCTCATATAGGCTTATGTGCCAGCATCTAGGGCTCTCTAGACAACATCTTTACCACTGTGTGCCAGCTTCTAGGGTTAAAAATTCCCAGTTTTGTGCTAGCATCTAGGAATCAGAAAACCCTAGATTAATGCGAGCTTCATCCCTGAGATTTCAGATCCTTGTGCTAACTTTCCTCTGACAAACCTGTGCGAACCAAGATAATAAGAGAAGAGAAGATGGCTTGATCAATGTGTCCAAATGAGCTTGAGGTCTCTTCTATTTATAGGATTTCATGAAGGTTCACTTGGGGTTGAGTCTGACCTATCCAATTTAACATGTGCTTAGGGCTGACCTAACCCAATATACATTAGTGAATAAATAATTTCAAAAACCAACTTTTGTTGGTCCAAATAAAGTGATAGTTAGGTCGATTTTGGTCCTCTTAAAAAGGGGAATCTAATGCAATCATCATTTCAGCCATTTGAGATGTCCAAGGTGGAATTTGACTGAAATTGAAAAAATTAACAATTATGACTCTGATGTTGTATGGATCTCCTCATGTTTTGATTTTTAAATGAATGAACTGTATCTATGAACTAATATATGATAATGCAACTAATGATATAAATGAACAATGCTTCTTAGTGATTCTTAGATAAGTATGAGACCCCTATGCTTAGGTATGTTGTTTAAACCTATAGATTACATAATTGTGACATGTTTGATGAAATGTCTGTCATAGCTACTAGGGGTGTAGTTAAATCCTTGTTTAAGTAATTGCATTTGTATCATTATTTTTTTGTTATCTTTCAGTTTTGAAAGTGTCATGGATTTCTAGGTAGTGACCTGGGCTCTGGATGTAAAAAGTGGCACAAATCCTAGAGTTGTAGGAACAAGACTAAGGAAAAAGTCCCCAGACACACCCATGCCTTGTTGTGGGAGTGACTGGAGCCTCCCAGATGCACCCTTATCCATATCAAGGGAGCATACATGGGTTTAATGGTCTAAACACTCAATGGGACCCATGAACTAGTCATGGGGATGAATGGGAAGGCTTATGGGAGTCCTTTAGTAGGTATAGAAGGTCTTTTTTATGGGTTTCTGTCGATTCCACTTCCTTAAGGTAACCTAGGAGGTTGAATCCCATTATAGTGGCCTCTCGTTGCATATTTACCTCGATTGGCTGATTACTTGGGTAAATGTGGGATGAGGGTGTTACAGAGTGGTACCAGAGTGGGTTACACTCTCTTTGTGTCATATATGATACCACATAGTGGTATTAGAGCGGGTTGCGCTCTCTTTGGGTCATATCTGATACCACAAAGTGGTATCATAGCGGGTTGCACTCTATTTGGATCATATCTGATACCACTTTGTGGTATCAGAGTGAGTTTCGTTCACTTTGGGTGGCGTCTGGGTTCTATTTTTTGGGTCATATCTGATACCACAGAGTGATATCATAGCATGGTTCAACCCTTAGACTGAATGGGCGGAATGTGTTTTTCATGCATGCATGTAGGTTGTATATGTGCTTATTATGTATGCATGGTAGTGGTCATTGTCATAGTTATGTTTCCATGTAGGAGTTGATGATGTTGTTATTGGGATGTGTTTTTCATGAATGCATGTCCATTATATATGCGTTTGTTATGCATGTCAGTGTATATATGTTGTTATGCATGCATTGTAATGGTTATGGCTATGCATGTATGATGGATTCAACATGCATTTTGAGGTCACTGTATGAAATTAGGTCATCATGATATTATTGGTATGTTATGTTGCTCATGAGTTGGTTGAGATAAAGCAAGAGATGCATACTATCAAAGTGAAGTTGCAACATTAGACCTTGAGGCAAGAGCATGTTGTCATACAGGTTTGTATGTTGGGAATGCAGGTATGTAGGTTAAGGATTGTTATATGTATTATGGTTATGTGTACGCCTTTCATTCTATTGACATTATTATTGGTGTCCGAGTGTGAACAACTATTCAACCCTTTTCCGCATTTAATTTATCAATCCGGGTGCATACATTATTTCAAGGTAACATGCAAAATATATGCAGGTAGCAATGACACAATCCAATCACAAATCTTAAATTCAGTAACTGAGTTAACTAAAGAACCACTGTGACAATAAATAAGAATAAATTGCAGAACTATAAAAAGCATGCACAACAATTAATTAAAGTAATGTAACAAAAATCAGAATAAACCAACATAAATAAAATAAAGACACACAGAAATAATGCAATACCTGATCAGAAGAGTGGGCCCAACTCTCTGACCAAGGTTGCGATGGATTCACAGCTTATAGAGAGAACAACAAAATAACTTTCATTCAATTAATTAAACAATCTTCTGTTACAATCTCAATCTCTTGCACGGCTAACCCCGATTCACAACATTGAAATCCTTCTTATACAATACTCATAGAAAATTGTCTCTCAATATGGCATCTAATGTCTATCAATATACAATCGTTGAAATGGCCAACTGGTTGCTGAGAGAAAGACAAGAAAGGTCTAGAATAGGCCTGGAATCTATTATGTTGTTACAACACTTGCCGATATGGTGCTGGAATCTCAGAATCACTTCTGTGATTTGCATCTCTGACCTTTGACCATCGTATTTGTGGAAATGAAAAAGTTAGTAACTCACATAGATAAAATCTCCATGACTATTACTTCATTAATTAAATATTCTAGGAAGACAATGTCAGAGGGTTTACCTTGTGCATTTAGAGAGATTAGTGAATATAAATAATACAAAAGAGTGTGAGAGAGAGTAAAAATGGAGGGAAAAAGTATGCAAATTTGGCACCCAACATCTCCCCCCAATTGTTCTTTCTGCATGCCCTCATGCAGCTCGTCGTCTCTTCAGATCTGGGTTAGACCAGTTGTGGTCAGCATGAAGCTGAGTAAGGTCATTTCCTCAACCATCTATGTCCCTGGAGGTTCACATCCTTCTGTCATAAGGGTATCCTTCCACCAATCATTGCTCACGTTTTATGCTAATGTTTTGCTGGCAACCAAATGAGGGGAAATTGGAACCTCAGCCCCATCCACTAGACCCCACAGGTTTGAATGCATGAAACAAAATGTGGCACTCTTTCTAATGCTCGTTCAAAATTGGGTGCTTCAAAAGGTTCTCGGTTTCTGACTGCTAAGGACGACATCATCCATCCCCTTTGACATCTGTCAAGGGCTTCATCTTGAAAAGTGACTATTTGTCTGACACAGAGGTTAGTACACCATCTCTGTGTTGCCAACATTCATTCCTTAGATCCCTCAATCTGTAGAAAGGTGGAGTGCTTGTTATAAATAGTCACTGTTTTACCATTCTCCTTCCTTATCATTAGTGGCTTTATAGCTTGATTCTGTTCAAAAGTATCGGAAGCCTTCCTCCATTTAACCTGGTTAATGGTGTAGGAGGTGAAGGCTCTCAGGTGAACATCTCCCATGAACGGAACTGTGTTGAAGCTCTCGTAATCCTTCAAGAAATAACCATGCATGTAGAGTTTGTACATCAAGTGTTGGTTCACGATATCATGGATTCTTATAATACGAAGGAATTGTATCGGGTCCTCGATCTCATGGTTGATCTCCTTGTAGATGCTTTCCAGGTAGAAGAAAAAGAACTTCTCATGAAGAGACAAAGCGTAACTATGGACAGGAGGCCAATAGACCATTACTTGCTGTGCCAGGGTAAACATCTGTTCCTTATCTTCCTTTAACACATGTACCTGTCCTTCTAAATCCTTTATATTTTTATGTTGTTTCTCCTGCCTCTACCTTGCTTTGTCTAACTGGTCTAGATAATCAGTGATAATCTCAGTGGCCTACTCTCGAACCCTCTCTGTCTCCTTCTTTTGTTCATTCATAGTAGATTGCCACCTTTGAATTTCAGCCACTAGGAAGAATTCTCGGGCCTCAAACAACTGTTCCACAGGACTAGTCAGTGTAGCAACAGAAGTTGTGGGAACATATTCTGTCTGTACAACTGCGAAGGAGTTCTCGACCTTGGGCCTTACAACCTTCCATTTATATTTCCTTGCCTTCTTCTTCAGCTGAGATACCTGCTTTCTCAGCTTCTGAACCTCCATCTTTAGCCACATGGTTTCTTCGAATTGAAGTTGATACCTTTCCTTGAGAGCTGAACACTTTTATATCCACTCTTATTTAATAGTAAATTCATTTCCTAGACCCGCAACTGGTTCAAAAAGTGGTGGATTTCCATTAAAGGCATCCACTGGATCCTTTACCAGGTCTTCCTTCCTTGGTTTTCTATCCTCAAGATCATTTTCTTCCTCAACTCATCTCAATTCAGGAACATCTGTCACCTGGACAGTGCCTTCGTCGACCACCCTCTGCTCCAATCCTTCTGCAAAAATTTCTTTTTTGGCCTATCCTTGAGGAAGCCCTTGCTGGGAAGCTATAAGTAATGGGTCAACAATGGCTACGCCCTCCTTCAGGCCGACGAACTTCAATATGGGAGGGACATCAATTTCTTCTGTTAAACCATGGGGGGAACACACATTCCTCGCTCCTCTTGGAATTGTGGTCTGAAACAGAGAGCAGGGAATGTTCTCCACCTGGTCTATACTGGTCCCTTCTGCTACCTCTAATTCTTTTTCTTCCTCGCCTTCATTCCTCAATTTGGCCGAGCCTTCTTCATGCGGTGCCTCTTATCCTGTAGTCAACGCTAGTTCTTGTGGAAGAACGTCAACCTTAGGGTTTGCCTTTTCCACATTTTCCTACCATGACTGAGTTGGTGGTGGTTCTTGTGTGGCACCCCTACTCATTTCAACATCCACATCTGTTTGGGCAAGTGATGCTGGTCCTTGTGTAACAACATCACTCGCCAGCTCCTTGACCGAAATTTCTTCTCCTTGTGCTTCATTAATGAAAGTTGATTCCTCTAGAATAGCATCAACTCCATCCATTATATTCATTTATTCATCGATAGGTTCCACAAGAGAGGCTAGTTCTTGTGTGATAGCATTGACTATATCGGAAATCATTTCCTCCACTTACATTTCTTCATTAATAGGCTCCATAGGTGGGGCTGGTTCTTGTGTGGCAACCTTGACTGTGTTGCCAATTGTTTCTTCCACTTCCATTTATGCATTAATAGGTTCCACAGATGGGGCTAGTTCTTGTGTGGCAACCTCAACTGTGTCACCAACTGTTTCTTCTACTTCCACTTCCATTTCTTCCAGCTCCTTTTCTTCTTTCTCCATTTCCTCAAGCTCTTCTTCTTCTCCCGTTGTACCAGCAGGGGATGCCGATCCTCCCTCTGATTCTTTTGGTTCTTCCTCTCCTCTTGCTGTACCATTAAGAGATGTTGGTTCTTCCTCTTCCAATTCTTCAAGCTCTTCTTCCTCTCCTATTCTACTAGTAGGAGATGCTAGTTCTTGCTCCTCCAATTCCTCGGGCTCTTCCTCTCTAGTAGTTATAACATCTGCTACTTCCTCCAAGGAATTGTGCCCGAGGAAATTGTAATTGGGTCAATGCATGCGTGACCAACAGTCAAACCAGTCTGTGGTTTGTGAGGATTGCTAGCACTTGGCGTGAGCACTGATTAGACTGTGGCATAAGTTGAAGGCTCTTCATCAAGAAGAAAGGCATATTCAGAGAATGAACTTGTGCTAGCAGGAATCGAAGATGGGCTAGAATTTTGAAATGATATTTGAACAAGGTGGTAAAAGTCCCTTTGCAGTTTATATATTTCATGACAAAGCCTGCTACCTAACTCCATGGATGTGGCAAGGACTTATGGTCATACCCCCTTCCCTTCAGGACAATGCTTTCTCTAGCCTGCAAAAATAATTATGGGAATTCGGGCAGTAGAGCCTTCCTTGAGAACCACTTCTGTCCCTATTGTGTTAACCCACTAAATTCTGCAATGGCGTCTTCTATGAATGGAATTTCTAATCCTCTAACTCACGAGCAATTCTCGTCTAGATTCATCACAAATTCTACTATGATCCCCTCTTTGAACCACTGCAATCTGTTGAAATAGATGTCCCATCCTGCCTCTACAAAGACCCACCATACATCTACATTGCTGTGGACCAGGGCTGTATCCTTAGGTTCATGATGTACAGCCAGTCCACCCATCCTGTAGAAATTGTAACAATATTTTGGATGCATCAGACTATTGGGAGGAGTGACATTGATCAACTTATTGCAGTAACAACATGGTAAAAAAAATGAATGAGGTGGAACGACGATAAAACGGTAGGTGATTTCTTGGGAAAAGAATAAAATCATGGTGAATTATGTTGAGTATGGTGAATGGTGTGGTAATTATTCCACATTAAATGAGAAGGTACATGTTTCAAATCCCAAAACATGCTAATGATTATGTGAAATAATGATGAAGATCATGGAGCGTACCATCACACAAGGTTTAATGATGGTGATGGATTAATCATCAGTGTGGTTTAACTACATCATCATTTAATTATGACGGCACCCCCCAACTTACAAATAGCTGTCCACGGCATGTCAATGTATTGTCCATGAAATATTTAATTAAATCCATAAAAGTCAACGAAGACATACCTGGCGACCTACCTTAGAGAAGTGACAGTTGGCAGAGTAACAACGGAGTAACAACATCCAAAGAGTAACAACATCGATGGAGTAATGGTAACTGAGGAGTAACAACATCAGCGGAGTAACAACAACCAAGGAGTAACAACATTGGCAGAGTAAAAACAACCAAGGAGTAACAACATCTGAGGAGTAACCACATCCAAGGAGTAACAACATCCGAGGAGTAACAACATCTGAGGAGTAACAAAATCTGAGGAGTAACAACATCCAAGGGGTAACAACATCCAAGGAGTAACAACATCTGAGGAGTAACAACACCCCAAGAGTAACAACACCCCAAGAGTAACAACATCCAATACTTAGAATTTTTTCGAGAGTAACAACAATAGTGAAGTAGCAACAACAACAGAGTAACAACACCCAAGGAGTAACAACATTCGATACTTAGAAAATTTTCAGGAGTAACAATAAGCATTACTTAGAAATTTTTTCAAGAAGATCAGTGTTAGTGGAATGATTGTCCCAATTACTCAAGAAATTTTTAGCTCCTCAATTATTGCGCCTCAATAGTAGCTCCTACAAAAAGACAAACAAGTGAGTAGTAACATCATTATATATATATTAATTCATGGGTGTAGAGGAGGTATCTTCTGCACCAACAACCTTCAATCTAGATTTTTCAGAGAGATGTTTGATGAAGGCTTCTATGGAGGTTGGGCGGTGGTAGAGTCTAAGTCGATGTCCATTTACAATGAAAGAAACATGGGAATCATTGATTGTAACCAATATGATGGTCCCATTGCCAAATACCGCATCAACTTCATATGGTCCCAACCATCACGAATGAAGATTTCCCTTAAAATCCTTAAAGGTGGAATCATACAGTAATGCCCAATCCCCTTTATGAAACACCTTATTTTTAATAAATTTATCGTGCTATTTTTCTCTCTGCTTCTTTATGGCAGTAGTCCTTTGGACATCCGTTAAACGAATTTCATCCAGGTCTTTTAGTTGTTCTAGCTGGTGTTTCTGGGCTTTTGAAAGGTCCAATCCTACTTCCAGAGCTGTTATAATCATACTAATTTCAAATTCCACCAGGAACAATGGGTATTTGCCATAGACAAGTTCAAATGTTGAGAATCCTGTCATGTTCCGCCATGTTGTTCTATACACCCAAAGAGCTTCAAGAAGTTTTTCAGCCCAATCCCAACGATGATTTGCCATGGTCTTGGTGAGAATATTTTCCAATAATTTGTTTGTGCTCTCCACTTGACCGTTCACCTGAGGAAGATATGGGGTTGTTATCCTATGCTTGATCCCATATTTTTCCATAAGCTTTGTTATCATGTGTGACATCAACTATGCTCCTCTATCTGAAATTTTCTCTCTCGAAGTACCATATCTAGTGAATATTTCTTCAAATAAAAATTCCGAGACAACCTGCTCTGTCACTTTTGCTACAACCTTGGCTTCTACCCACTTCATCACATAATTTGTGCAGACTAAAATGTGGACTTTCTGATGTGAGGGTGGGATAAATGGACCCACAAAATCAATAGCCCATCTTTTGAAAGGCTCAAGAACTACCTGTGGATGTAATGGCATTTCATCTGAGTGACCAGGCTGACCCATCCGTTGGCAGCTATCACATCTTCAAACATAATTCTGTGCATCACTGAAGAAAGGGGGCCAATAATATCCCATCTATAATGCCTTGTGGCCAGTTCCCTAGTCTGCAAAATTCCCCCCACAAGGGCCATCATGAGCAGCTTTCAAAACCTCATAGATGTCACTTTTTTCTACACAACGATGGATCTTCTAATCACCCCCTGTATAAAATAGATATCCTGCTATCCATGAGTAACGGGTATTAGTAGAAATTGCAAATAAATGTTCATCCAAAAAGCTATATTCTACAGGTTCTCCTTCATTATCAGCATTTAATCTAGACAAAAAATTAGCAATTACATTATCCTTGCCTAGTTGATCTATAATGGTGATATCAAATTCTTGAAGTAACAAAAAGCACCTTGTTATACACCTAGGAGTTACAGGTTTGTTCATTAAATACCTGATTGTTGCATGATCAGTGTGTACAAAGTTAGGATACCCAGTAATATAGTGTCAAAATTTATTAAAAGCATAGATGACAACTAAGAACTCCTTCTCTATTACCTTACAGTTTATCTCAACAGACGTTAAATTCTTGCTGACATAATAGACCACATACGACTTCTTATCTTCTTGTTATCCCAACACTGCCCCTACAACCGTTTCAGAGGCATCTGCATGGATATGAAACAAAATTTCCCAATTGGGACCACGTAATATTGTTGCTTGGTAGATTAGTTCCTTGATCTTTTCAAAAGCTACTTCACAATCATCTATCCATACAAATTCTGCATCTTTAGTTAACAGCTGAAAAAGTGGAAATGCAATCTTGGATTTTTTTTCTATAAAATGCCTATAGTAACCAGCGCAACCAATAAAACTACATACATGAGTCAGTGTCTTGGGAACAGGAAAATGAAAAATTACCTTTACCTTGGAAGGATCAACTTGTATTCCAGCAGCTGAAAGCAAATGTCCCAACACTACTCCCTCTTCTCTCATCATATGACATTTTGTTGTACTCAGAGAAACATGAATTTGTTTACACCTTTTAAGGAATTTCTCCAAGCTTTCCAATCCTTCTTCGAATGAACCCCATATGGCGTGAAGTCATCCATGTAAATTTCAACACTGTCATCGAGTAAATTAGAAAAAATGCCCAGTATTCCCTCTGAAAGGTAGCAGGCACATTACAAAGACCAAATAGAAGGACTTGATAAGCAAATGTTCCCCAAGGGCATGTAAAGGTATTTTTGTCCTGATCCTCAGGAGCTACTTGGATTTGGTTATACTCGCTAAACCCCTCAAAGAAAGAGAAAAACTTCTTCCCGGCTAGGGTATCAAGGACTTGGTCGATACATGAAAAAGGAAAATGACCTTTCAAGGTTGCTTTATTCAACTCCCTATAGGTCACACAAATATTCCATTTACCATTCTTTTTAGGAACGATGACCAACGGGGATACCCACTGGTTGTCCGAGATTGGGTAAATAAATCTTGCCTCCAATAACTTCTGGAGCTCCTCTTTAACAATGTTCTTCAAGGCAGGGTTCATACTTCTTTGTGTCTGTCTCACGAGTCAACAATATTCTTTGATGTAAATATGATGAGTACACAATTTGGTAGGATACCTTTCATATCAGTATAATCCCAGGTGAAAGCTTCTTTCTATTCTTGAAGGATCTTCGGGAGCTGTTCAGTCTGGGCCAGTGAAAGATTTGGGTTGATATTCAATGTCTTCCCTAGCTCAATCTCCATTGGTATGCTGTTAGAAAGTGTTGTTACAAGAATGTATTCACCTTCGATTTTTGATCCGATAGTTTCCTGTGTTTCATAGCTCATGGTTGATTCCAAAAATTGCTGATTTGGATTTGCAACAACATGAGGGCTGCTAATAAAAGTGCTGATAGTATCATCCTTTGTCTCATTCTTAAAGTGGAGGGCTTGCCCCATGGTAAGCACTAGCTAGAGCTCCTGTTGTTTAGTTTCAATCCCATCCAAAGACAAATAGTTTTGCTTTGGCTTTTTCTACGAGCTTGGTTTAGCAGGGGGGTAGAGAATAATTTTTTTTTGTCTTTTCCACATTAGAAATTATCATGTTTCCTAACTGACATCCAATATAAGCATCAGTGGTTGCAAGCCACGACCATCCTAAAATAAGGGGATGACCACCAGCTAGGGACTGCGTATGTAAGGCTAGGAGATCAACATGATAGAGCCAATAATCCACTAAAATCATTATGTCTTCCAATTTCCCTATCGGTCTGATTGTAGATTTGTCAGCTCTATAGGGGTTGGCTTAAGATCATGAAATCCTAGTGTAAGCATGGTTTCATAAGTAATTACATTAATTGCAGCGCCCAAGTCTACCAGTACATTCAGAATATCTACCCTGTTAATCTAAACTATTAGAATTAGGTTCCCAAGATCCCCATATTTTACAGGCATAGCCTTTCCCAACATAATGTTAGATAATCTCCCCATAACATGAATTGTAAGTGGATATTTTGTTTTCTTCCCAGGTCTCTTAGAACAATATTCTTTGATAGTTTTAGCGTAAATAGGTACATCTTTCATGGCATGAAGTAGGAGGATTTTTACAAAAAAAATCTGCAGTTCTCCTAAAAGATCAAATTCCAGTTGAGGGATCCGTTTGCTCAAGGCTAATCGTTCTAGATAAGGAGGATTGGTTTGAAAAGCCTGAGTAACAGTCAAATGAGAAGGAGAATGTTCCAAAGATGGTTGGATTGTCTCATCCCTGACTGTTTGAGATTGTGGATTCTCATTGTCAAGATGTTAAAAAATAATGGGCAATGTAGGGGAATTTACTACCTGATCAGATCACAGATTTATCTCATTAAACCCTGCGGTAGAAATGCTGTACGAAGGAAGGTTGAGGGTGTTTTCTTTCTGAGCGCCCTTATTGTTTGGATTTGGGTTTGGTTGAATAAGAATTTAAGGTTGAAGAGGAGGATTATTGGAGGGAACGTTAGAGGGCAACTGTAATTTTTGCTATTGTGTAGGTTGAGGAAATTGAGTAGTAGGGGGAACAGGACTACTCCAGCCTTGAGACCATGAAGAGCTTGAATTAGGTTGAGGACACCATGGTTGCCAAGGTGGGTATTGAAAATATTGAGGCCAAAAAGGAATTGACTGAGGATTCATATTATAATATTGAAAAGGATATTGAGACATACCTAGATTTAAGCCTGATGATCGTGGATACCATGGTTTCTTAGACCCCATAACTCATAGCTGATCTGGTTCTTCATTCACCCCCTGAAATACTACCTTTAGTGCTAGAAGTGATGGACATGTACTGGTGGAGTGACTCTGTTCACAAATAGCACATGTCTCTATAGTGTCTAGTGGACACTCCTTCAGTGGATGTTTCTTTCTACACCGTGGGCAGAAAATAGCCATAGTTCTTTCTAACTCCATATGTTTCTTCTTTGCTTGAAATGTGTCCATATGGGAGGATAATGTACTTAGGATATCAGTTTTCAAATTATCCAGCAGGTTCCCAATTTCTGCTTTTGTGATTCCCCTACTTGATGTTTTGAAAGTTCAGATTCCTTGTTTATTACTTACAACTCCCCTTGAACATTGAATATAGAGTTCACAAATCATGTCAAAATATTCTTTAGATATACCCCCTTTACCTACTATGTTTAACAACTCCAAATATTCTTCCCTCGGGGCCCGAAGAAAAATAAATTTCAAAATATCCTTATCTAGGTCACTGTGGCCAGACCTCTGGAGAGTATACTTAAAATGCTCCACACAGTCCTCCATATTTTCATCCTCCTTCTTCTTGAATTTGAAAATTTATTCCTTAATGTCTCGGGATTTATAGTAATCCTGATATTTTTCTTGGAAAGCCTTCTTCATGTCATCCCAGGTAGAAATGTTTTTTCCTCCTAGACCCATAAACCATCGCAATGCTGTCCCTTTTAATGTAGCAAGTAAAATTTTCAGCTTCTGAGCATCATCATTGACATAGTCATACCCTCTGCAAACGATATCAAACTTGAATAGGAAAGTGTCTGGATCCTATGTGGAAAGCCCATGGAAGTTTGTCAGTGCGGTCAGTGGAATAGGCTTCATTGGTGTATCACGCGTAAATTCCCCAATTGGGAATTCAATTGAAGATGTTGCAGGTGCCATAAATATCCTCCAATACTCACTTGGAACTTCAACAGGTTCCTGTTATGTAAAAACTGATGGCTGTGAAAGTTTGACAACGCTCCCCTGATCGCGAGGTGAAGAAAATCTTGTAAGGTTTCCTTCTTCAGTCCTTGAGTAGGTTTCTTCAAGTTGTCCTGATGATGAACCACATTGGTTGGTTCGAAACATGTTGACAAATGAAATTTTATGTGATTTACGCTGAAGAATCTCTCATAAATTATATTTCTTCTTTTGACCCTCTACTGGCCACCTTGTCCTTGTTTGATACTAGAGGAAGTGTTTCTGCTTTCTCTAATACCCTGCTTCTTGCTTCCCTTGTAGCTGATGAAAGGGATAATTCCACCTTTGGAGGCTGTATAGGTTGTTCCATAGAATGTCCTTCGGATCTTGTGTGAACATTCACCCTAGTAGTAGCTCGCAAAGAGGCCTCTGATGCAACTTTTGTGATAATTTCCTAGATATAGGTATTCCTTCCCAAATCCTTCCTTCTTTTCCTTTGGGGTCCTCCTCTGCCCCTTTTATTTGAACCCTTGTTCATACATTTATTGGAAAGAAAACATTAAAAATTTCACAGCTCAAGACTTGGAGCAGGGCGAAAAACTCTTTCCCTCCCAAGGATGAGAGAGTGGCCCCTATATAAAAAAAATTGAAAAGAAAGAAAAAGAAAAACCAAAGAAAATAGCTAAGGCTTAGGATTTGGAGCAGGGTAACAATTCCCTCCCCAGAACGAGAGATTGGTTTCCAGGAAATCAAAAAAATAGAAAGCAATCAAAAAGAAAAGAAAACAGAACACTACGCTCAGGACTTAGAGTAGGGTAACAAATTCCCTCCCTAAGACGAAAGATTGATCTATAGATTAGTGTAGATCGAGTTCTTGCACCTTGTTAGCCTCCTCGACAACAACGCCAAAATGTTGGTGTCCAAGTGTGAACAACTATTCAACCCTTTTCCACATTTAATTTATCAATCTGGGTGCATACATTCTTTCAAGGTAAGACGAAAAATATATGCAGGTAGCAATGACACAATCCAAGCACCAACCTTAGATTCAATAACTAAGTTAACTAAAGAACCACTGTGACAGTAAATAAGAATAAATTGTAGAAATATAAAAAACATTAAAAATAATTAATTAAAGTACTGTAACAACAATCGAAATAAACCAACATAAATAAAATAACAACACACATAAATAACACAACACCTGATCAGAAGAGTGGGCCCAAATCTCTGACCAGGGCTGCGATGGATTCACAACTTATAGAGAGAACAACAAAATAACTTGCATTTAGTTAATTAAATAGTCTTTTGTTACAATCTAAATCTCTTGCACAGCTAACCCTGATTGACAACATTGAAACCATTCTTATACAATACTCAGAGAAAAATGCCTCTCAATATGGAAACTAATGTATATCAATATACAATTGTTGAAACAACCAACCAGTTGCTGAGAGAAATACAAGAAAGGTCTGGAATAGGCCTAGAATCCATTATGTTGTTACAACACTTGCCGATATGGCACTGGAAGCTCAAAATCGCTTCTGTGATTTGCATTTGTGACCTTTGACCACCAGATCTGCGAAAATGACAAAATTAGTAACTCGCATAGGTAAAATCTCCATGACTATTAATTCATTAACTAAATATTCCAGGAAGACAATGGTAGTGGGTTTACCTTATGCATTTAGAGCGATTAGTGAATATAAATGATACAAAGGAGTGAGAGAGAGAGAGTAAAAATGGAGGGAAAAAGTGTGCAAATTTGGCACCCAACAATTGTTACATAAATGATAGATGCTAGTTGATTATTGTAGTCATATGCACATGTGTCACATAGTCATGAATGATAGAAACCTGTGGTTGTATACATTGCTATTGTGGTTTTATGATAGTGTTGTGCCACACAAAAAACCTCCCCATTTCAAAATTTTCATATAAAACTTTAATAAGAAATGGGTCCCCTTTTAGAACTTAAATAAAAACAATAAAACTTCTAAAAAAATTAATATTTGTAATAAGTCTTTTGCTTTTAGGATAAGTTAAATAATAATCACAATTTGAAAAATCCACACAACACATGAAAATCCTTATGATAAGGTCCAATCCGATTTAAAATTATAACATAAACCTTATCATAAAGGAATATGTCACATCACGCACATCCTTTGTTTCAATGGTAGACTTAAGAGATTCCATTGACTTTCGCCGATGCGATAACACTATCGGAAATCACATATTTCTACTTATCAAGGAACAATTCTAATTGTTCACATGAGTCTTCTGATGCGATAAGCTGATCGCAATCGTGCATCGCTCGAATCATGAAATGCATATCATAAGCTCCTTTGAAATAGTCCGATGTGATTTCACTATTGAAAAGCGCGCTTTTCAATAAAGGTGAAATTTGAGCCATTACAAAGAATTGCGGGTTAAAATTATAAATCAATTACAAAGAGAAAAACAAAATATTTATCAATTTTAAAAGCCATCTCGTGTCCCCATGCCAGCTCATCATTAATCGCAATCCCAAATATGCAAAGGAAACATTTAAAGCATAACGCTTGTACCTCCCGATCTGCGATATGTGATTATCGCTAATCGCTGAATGGGAAGTCACGATATTCATTTTAAAAGAAAAGTTATAAATTTGCGATGTGACATGTTATTACGACATTTAAGTGTCACGTTGGAAGTTATGGGAAATCATTAAGAGAGAAGTTAAGGTTGAGTCCTTCAAGTATTTCATCCATGGTAGCATAATATATCAAAATCCGTATCACCCATTGCATTTAATTGTTGTTAATCTTGTATACTGTGTATTAGCTTTGAATGAATTTATCCTCTGTTACGTTCTTCTGTTTCGTTTTGTAGAGCAAGTCTGAATTCATCAATCCAACAAAAATGTCAAAGAAATCGAAGAAAGTAAAAGTCCCCGTCATAACCAAAGATGAACCAGTAAAGAGGGTACTGATAGCTGATACTACTTGCCTTGGTCTTGGCAAGGCTTCATGGGAAAGCATATATAATTTACTGGAAGTTGAGGATCCAGCCGAAATTGAAGAAGATAGAGGAACAACTCACTCCACTAATAAATAAGAAAGTACTCTTAAGGATTTGGCTAGCTCCTTCCTCCACAGAATAGCGGCCCACGCCGAAGTATTACCTTATAATGACTTGGTTAGATGGGTAATTGAGAGTATCAACATAACAGATAGAGCTTTCTTTACTGCTGATGGAAGGATGTTTGGGTCATTCAGGGCAGAAGATATCAGAAAGATGTACCATTTGCCGGAACCATAGAAGCATTACAACAAGGCATTTTTAAGAGATTTCTCCAAGGAGAATGAGGTGGAGTCCAACTCTATCAAGCAGTGGAGGCATTTCCCAAACAAACACAAGCATGAATCTTCAGGTATGTACTCCATAGACTCCTTAGCATCTCCTTATTGCTATGGTGGCACCATGATATGTAGACTCTTTGGAGTCTTTGATTCAGTTAGGTTTTCTATAGAAATGGTGCCCTTGATGGAAGCAGCAATTGACTCTTATATCATGGATTGACTCTTAAAGAAATTCTTTACTTAAGGAGGTAACCCCTTCTTACCTGTAAATATTCATTATGCAAGTTTGTTTATTTTATTTTTTATTTTTAATAATGTTGTAAATAGTCTTCCATTGAACTTTTACTATTGGAAAGTTATTTAAGAAAATATTGTAAATACTTGCTTTCAATAGATGGAAACCTTTAAGGAAAAGATTACAGTATTACAAAGATAGATAAAATATGAAACTAACAACGTAAACTTTGAAACGGGAACTGACACTGTTACCCGTTTCATAGGGATATCAAAAACATTGACCTGATTTTGAAAAGGGGTGATGCAGAACACACATATTTTTTTAGAGCATAGTTTTTGGCACTTTAAATAACCAATACGATTACCCGTTTCATAGGGGTAGTAAAAACGTGAGCCAATTTTCAAAAGTGGTTAAGCAGAATACACTTCTTTTTGTTAGGAGCATATTTTTGACATTTTAACTTTTCTTATGTATCAAATATAAATATTTGTTTTTAATATTAGTGATTTTCATGTTGATTTTGAAATGTGTAGATGCAACGTGTTGATGCAACATACCTTTTTTTTAGAGGACATATTTTTCACACTTTAAAATT
>APFE031125055.1:112154-129226 GCA_000404065.3 Pinus taeda
GTATGCTTCTTGGTTGCCATAATTTTGCTTTCCATTTTTCTTGCTAACCTGAATGCCTTCTCTAATGAATCAGGTTCCCAAAAGTGAACATCATGTTGGATATTATCCTTTAAAGACCCTATGAACACATCAATCCTATGCTCCTCTGGAATATCTTTTACCCTTATGTTCAATTTTTGGAACTCCTCACTGTGCTCCATTATTGAACCCTTTTGTTTGAGACTTATCAATTGGCTAAAAAAAGTGTTGCTTTTTGTATCCTCATAATGTGCTATCAATTCTTCCGTAAAAATTGCCCAAGTGATAATTTGTTTATGAGATAAAAGCCATTGATACCATACAAACTGATTTGGTTCCAAATATAAAGTTGCAATACATACCTTTTGTGTGTTTTGCACATTATTGAGATTGAAAAATTGCTCCATCTGTAATATCCATGTTGCATGATCCTTGCCATGAAACTTCCTTATATCGATTTTTGGAATATGGTGGGTCTTTGATCCAACATTAGAGTCTATGGAATCATGATTAACATTTCTTTTGTTCTCATCATGAGTTTCCTTTACTACCCTTTCACCATTAGTGACCATTTTTTGTAGCAACTTATTCATATTTATCTTCAATTCTTCCATGTCTGTCTTCAAATATATCTTCAAATCGTCCATGTTATCTTCTACGCCTTTCTTTAAAACATCCATCTTAGATTCTACATCTTTCTTTGAACCATCCAACTTAGATTTTTTTCCTTTTTGTGCAAGTGATAGTTGTTGCACTTGGTCTCGTAATTTTGATATATCATGTTGCATTTCTTCCTCTTCTTCATGAGTCATGCTAGAGCTTTCAGGTTGCTTACTAGGTGTTTACATTTTCTTTCCTTGGGGCATCAATTACTGATAATAATGCTTTACTATTCCCTTTGAATTCCGTCAAACTAATTTTTCAAACCAAGCTTTATGCAAAAATTAAAAGAAAAAACTACACACCTTTTTTCACTTTGTAGGAGCTTGATATTGAATATGATGTATCACTGTAATTTCGGACCATCGAGTTCTAGAATTGCAACCTGTAGTAGCCCTCTGTGTCCTCTTTCCAATGCCACAAGTCTGATCCAAATTGGATTCTCCAAGAAAGGGTTATGTGAAATCTCCCATAGTGACCTGATTATAGACTAGTTCAGTAGAGCGAATTTATACGACGTGCCACAAGTCACTGTTTTGACCTTTGGCTCTGAAAAATATATCCAAGAAACTAAAGTCCGTCCTCTTTCTATACCTTCTTACGAAATTTCAATCTGATGCTCAGAGAGAAAGTTATGACACTTTTCCCCAGGTCACCTGTTTGGAATGCATTTCAGGAGTTTGCAGAAAGACCAACTTCCTGAGATCATATCTCCGCAAATATAGTGCAAAAAGTTTTGAAATTTGTACTCGAGGTTCAGCGTGATTTCTTCTCAAATGGTTTTTTTTTAGCTTCTGAAATGTCGCCGGAAAAAAGTTATAGTGAAAATTCCATGATGACTTATTTGGAGTAGCGAAACCCTAGAATCCAAAGCTCTGATACCAAATGTTATGAAACCAGCTCAAGAAACGATAGAAGAGATAGATCAACACCTTAGAATTCAGCCTCTTCGAGGGGGAAACCTCCTTTACATTACATAAATGAACAATTCTTGGATGATTCCAATGACAAAACCTCCTTTCTATATATAGGAGTCTAAGGAGCCACAATATAACCCAGCCGACCTAACAATAATGATATAAAGCCACAAAAATAACAATAGAGGGATTCTATAGGGCATAGTAATAAAAATATGGGGACAATAGGGGCATAACAATATTAATAAGGGATACAAATACAATAGTAATTGGGTAATCACTAGTATTCTAAGGACCTATCATGCCACTATCAATCAATACTACTACAGGGCCATGTTTAATAAAGCCTCTGATTTTGAGAGTTTGCGGCGCAAAAATGCCTGCCAAAGCATGTAGCAAGATAACTAGTTCCTCTGGCATAGTTGGGATTTCATTGTCCTACTGGGTTTTCTGAACTTTGTCCTTTGGTCCCTCAAGGGGTGGGGCTTCCTCAGATGAGCTGTGATTAGTAACATTAATTTGAAAGGATTTGGGTTCCTTATATTTATGTTTGGGGGAGTATTTGTCATCGTAGTAGTAGAACAATCCTTGTTTTCTTGTTTTAGCCATTTCTGCTGGAGACACCTTTTGAACCTTAAGTGTTTGGGTAGGGCCTTGAGCTTGGGTGGGGCATCCTTTGGCTATGAAATTTGGATGAGGAGACTAGGAAGCTGAAGCATGTTCCACTTTGATAGCCTTGTTGCAAGCGTCTATCCATGTAGGTGGGTGGTGCATCTAGACATGTGCTTGGAGGGCTTCTTTGAGACCACTTATAAAACATTCCAAGTAGAATTCATCTCCTAGACCTTCTGTGTGGATGGCCAACGTCTCAAATTCTGCAATGTATTATTTTACTGTGCCTGTCTGTTGGAGCTTAGTAAGACGACCTAAAAAATTAGAGTCTCCATCAAAGAGGTCATAAAGATATTTTAGGAACACCTGCGAATTTAGTTTCATAGGATAGCATTTCTGATGCCACTCCCACCATTGCCATCTCTCTTGGTCCAAGTAAAGGGCTCCCACATGTAGTTTAGTTGGATCATCTCAGACATCATTCAAAAGGAAATATTGTTCCATTTTTGCTACCCATATTCTCACATTAGAGTCATCAAATTTATACATGTCCAGCTTGGGTGGGCGAGGGTGGGAATGTTGGTGATTTCCATGTAAGTGAATATGATGGCTAGATTCTCCTTCAAGGTCTTCATTAAGACCATCTGCCTTCAAATGCCACTCTGACGTGCTCACTTTGAAAGTTTCCATGAATTTGTACATTTGGTCCGCTATGTTCTGGAAAGAAGCCAACTTTTTTTCAAGGCTCTCAATCTTCTCATTGGCCATGGCTTGAGCTTTGGTTTTTACCATACACAGATCTTGGTCACTTGTCATCACCGTAAAAAGTTTGGGACCGCCCAAAAATTGAAGCTGACAAGTGAATGGTACCACTTCGATCAATTCGTCATCCTAATTCTTATGGGCTAAGTCTCTTATAAGCATCCTGCATTTTTTTTTTTTTTTTTTTTAACTCTGAATAGAGTTTTATTCCCCACTTATCAAGAATGCAGTGGCTAATTTCCAGAAAACTTGATGTTGCCCAATGTCCTGTGAGAATCACTCCAAGGTATAGGAGCCACAAGCCTCACTATAAAAATGGTCAGATCTGCCTGCGAAACCACCAACTACTGAATGTGAGTTAGACTGCGGTGGCGATAGAACCCCAACTGCTAGATTTGAATGGTACTATGGCAGTAGAACCTCAACTGGTGGATCTTATTGTTACTATGGTGACATAACCCCAACTGCTGGATCTAATATGGAAAATAAGATAATGGGCAATCTTCAAAAAGTGGAGGGAACTATGGTCTCAAAGGAGTGTCAGGTGCTACAAATTGCAATATACATAAGGGTCCAACAATAGTACTCGACCCAATCTTTCAGGGCACTAACTAAGGAGGATCAACCATACGCATAGCCGTACTACCCAACTACCCTATCATACACACAATTAATCTTCCCGAGTGCTGTTCTTGGTGTACTGTAGCAGCCAGATGGCCAATGGTTTATCTAAGGTCAAGTTTCAGGTGAGCCTAAGGGGCTTTTGATATACCCAAAGGGTACGTGGAAGGCAGTCTATGCGCGGTTTTGTCTAATGTGCTACTACTTGAAGGGGTACCCACAGGGGTTACAAGGGAGTCCAAAAAGTGTGAACACCTCTTTTATTTCCTGTGTGCATGCCTCCTCAAATCTGCAGGTTTATGTGCTCAATGATGGATCCCATGGCTTAAAGATTCCGGAACACATCTCTAGTATGTTTTTCAAAAGCAACGAATTCATCAGCATGAAAATCATATGAAATTAGAGAATCATTTTTTACCTCTAGATAGTGATGCTGCAACATTTCTAAGGCCTCATACTTGGCTTGAAATTGGCTAGCAATCTTTGTTTTCTTCCCTTTCCTCCTATAGAAGTTCCCTTAGCTCAACATTCTCTGCTTGGATGTGGTGGTTGATCTCCTCAAGTTCTTGGAGTCTTGTTGTGGGAAGTGCCCTTTTTGTTATGTTTGTTGAAAACCTTGACTCATTGCCAGAATCAGACCCCAAATCTATGGGTCCTTTTGCCGTGATCCTAAGGGTTGTAAACATCATTTCATTGTCAGAATCAGACCCCAAGTCAATGAACCTACCTCACGCAAATCCCACTGCTGTGACCTTCTCATCTTTCTCTGACTCAGAATCTTGGTTTTGCTACATGGTGGTGATGAACTTTTGGTTCCCCTTTCTATCATTTCTTTCAGGTCTCAGCTCAAGGTGCAGCTTCCAACAATTTTCTTTGTCATGCCCCTCTTTCTCACAATGTGTACAAGAGGGCTTTGCTCCCCTTATCTTGGCTATTGCAGTTCTCTTTGGGTGGTCATCTTATCCATGTGTTCCCCTATTTTCTAGATGAATGGCCTTTACACTAGCTGAGTCAATGGTAGTAGGTTCAAACAATAATAATGAATGTCTAATGTAACTATGTAATGATCCAATATACTTAGTTACTATTTTAGGTGAGTCAAGTGCAATGCCCAAATTAAGTGCTTGTTTTCTAAACTCCTCGGTAAAGCTCTGAACATCCTTACGTCTTCCTTGCCTTAAGTATTACCAATCCATTAAGGCTTATTGCTTATAACCCAAGGGATAAAATTGTTCTTTTAATGCAGAAATGAAACTAGGCCATGAGGAAAGAATATTACCCACACTCTTTCTGCTTCGCAATTTTCTCTCCCACTAGACGAGAGTGGTACCACTCAGTCAAAGAGAGGCCAACTGAATCTTTGCCTCGTCCTCTTCAATCTGTTGAATCTTGCAATATATCTCAATTTTCATAATCCAATTATTAAGCTTTTCTGCATTACTTTCACCATTATACATTTGCAGATCAAAATTGACATCTAATTTAAAGAAAGGTTTTGTAGATGCACCCCTTGAATTTATATGATGATGGTGATGAAAGGAAGAAGAGCTTCCACTCATGGAAGGAGAAGGAGGGGGTTCTTCTCCACCATTTCCATGCACTGAAGCTTGTTCTTCTTCCTTTTTCCCTTTTGCTTTCTCTAGCCTTGAAAGTAACTGACCGACATTTTCTTCCATTGTATAGAAGGTTTTGTGGAAATTGAGCTCCTCTTCATAATGAGCCTCTTCACCTGTCATGCTCCTCCTTTGATGTGCACGCCCTGATTCGGGATTGAAATAGTTTAGTTTTCCTTTGCCTCTTTAGAGCCTATTTCTTATTAGCATACAAACATGCAATTCACATCTACAAGGACTAGCTCTGATACCACTTGATCCCAAAAATGTTTTCCTTGTGATGCATTAAAGAATTACATATTAAGCTTGCATTTAACCATGAAATTACAAGTGCATAAAAGAAGAGGACGAGAAGAATAGCAAATCACGCATGGAAGGCATAGGATTGATATCGGAGTTCATCCAAGAGGGACTACGTCTCTGGGCCCTACTCGAATAAGTGGGGAGGCCCTGTTTTCATTAGATGGAAAAATGATGAAAGTACATCAACAATAAAAATGGAGACCTTATACCTCCAAAATTGAAGAAGCTTGAAAATTGTAGACCTCTGATGGAGAAATAGACAACATCGTTGCATTCATTGCATCGAGAAATGCTAAAGCCATATAAAATTTGTCAAAAACTGATAAAATGAAAATTTGGCCCCTTAGAGAAATTGCTCATATCATGGTTCCAGCCCCCTTTCTGAAATGCTCAGGGTTCCACCTGCATAGAAATCCATGCCCACTCCTAGCCCCCCCCAGCACACTATGCAAAATGGTAGAAATAAGGTTCGATGGGTGGATTTAACAAGAAGTTGGTTTTGGTGCATTGGTTATTATTGGAATTAGTTGAGGAGGGGTCAGGGGATCAAAACCCGCCCCTTCCATTTTAATACCATATAACAGTTTGATATACGCATTTGGGAGGTGTCTCCACTAGTCCTAGTGGCCTGCTCCCCTATATTCCATTGGCACTGTTGATGAGTGATGTGGAGGGGGGGTGGGGTTGACAGCCCGCACACCCCACTAATTTTTGAAGGTCGTTTTGTGTGTGGGCTCCGGGGGTGGCGGGGTCATGGCTGCCCACCCCTAATTAAATATTTGGTTACGATGGTTGAGGGAGGGCCAAAGGGTTTCATGGCCCGTCGAACCATATTTCTTTTTTATACATTGGATATGGTGGGGTGGCAAGGTTCGTGGCCTGCCAACCCAACATTAAATTTTTTTGTTTCATAAAAGATCTATGGCCATTTTAAAAAAATCTGAAAATTGATCGAAGGAGACAAATTAAACAGGCCATAAATTCACCCGAAATCTGGCCCAGGTTGGCCAGAATCTAGTGGTCGGGTTTTGTCCAAATTGCTGCCTCCTTAAGCTTGCGCAGTCACCCAAGTCAACCCTAAACTTTGACTGCTCCTAAATTTCGCATACGGAATCGGTTTGATGAACTGTTCACACCACCACGATCACAATGATGAGATTTTCAACATGAACCTAGTTCGATCACAAACCAAGCACTTTTATTTTTGACCCTTCCTAAGCCCTCTTGGACTTCTCCATGTGTCTAGATCCACCTGGATCAATCCTCCCCACTGAGGAGCTTTTGGACCTCAAAATCATTTACACTTAGGACACTGATTGTGTCATTTTCAATCCATACTTTCAATCACCGGCACACTAAACTAATACATTCTTTGCAATCATGCACACCACACATGACTTAGCAACCATTCCTTGCTAAGAGTTTATAGCACACACTCCTTGGCCAAGGATTACATAAAAAGTAATCAATACCTCAACTACTAATAAATAAAGGCCAAAATATCATCGTTGCGTTTTGACGTGATAGGAAACACACCATCACTTTTACATTTACTTGCAGCATATGATTTACAATGGTGGCCATAACAAGCTACTACCTCTAAAAAAACCAACTTAATAAAGCAGACCACCATGAATGGGGTGGATTCATTTGTTGAACATGTTCACCTTTCGGCTCCTCTGCTGATGTTTCCAGAGCATGGAGTATCAGACATGTGGTTTGTTGGTGTCCCTCTTTGTTGCAAGGACTACAACGATTCTTTTTCCTCCAAAATTTCAGGGTTACCTTGGGGCACTTTCCCCTGGTGTTCCTCCGTTAAGTGTTCATGGATCCCTCATTATCACTGGAATGTGAGGAAGGAGTTTCATTGTCTATCGTTGGCTGGTTACTAGCTGTATTGGAGCTTTCTCCCATTTCCTTTCTGGCGTAGCTGAGTCCTACACGATGTGGAATTTCCTTGACTTCAATGGGGTTTACGATGCCTTGGCCTTTGATGCTGAGGCCCTTTCCCTGATACCCCATTTTCTTCAATAGTTTGGATCTAGTCCCTGTAGTATGTTTTTCAAAAGCAGTGAATTCATCATCATGAAAATCACATGAAATCGGAGAATCATTTTTTACCTCCAGATAGCGATGTTGCAGCTTTTCCAAGGCTTCATCCTTGGATTGCAACTGGCATAGCAATTGTTGCTTTTCTTCCCTTGCCTCCTGTAGAAGTCCCCTTACCTCAACATTCTCTACTTGGATGTGGTGGTTGATCTCCTCAAGGTCTTGGAGTCCTGCTGTGAGAAGTGCCCTTTTTGTTATGTCTGTTGAAACCCTTGACTCATTGTCAGAATTAGACCCCAAATCTATGGGTCCTTTTGTTGCGATCATAAGGGCTGAAAACATCATTTCATTGCTGGAATCGGACCCCAAGTCAAAGGGCCTACCTCATGCAAATCCCACAGCTGTGACCTTCTCATCTTCCTCTGACTCGGAGTCTTGGTTTTGTTGCACGGTGGTGACGACCTTCTGCTTCTCCTTTCTGTCATTTCTTTCAGGGCTTAGCTCAAGGTGTAGCTTCCATCAATTTTCTTTGTCATGCCCCTCTTTCTCACAATGTGTACAAGAGGGCATTAATCCCCTTCTCTTGGTTGCTGCAGTTCTGTTTGGGTGGTCATCTTGTCCATGTGTTCCCCTATTTTCCAGATGAATGGCCTTTACATTAGCTGAGTCAATGGTAGTAGGTTCAAACAATATTAATGAATGTCTAATTTAACTATGTAATGATCCAATATACTTAGTTACTACTTTAGGTGAGTCAAGTGTAATGCCCAAATTAAGTGCTTGATTTCTAAACTCCTCGGTAAAGCTCTGAACATCCTTACCTTTGCCTTGCCTTAAGTATTTCCAATCCATTAAGGCTTGTTACTTATAACCCAAGGGATAAATTTGTTCTTTTAATGCATAAATGAAACTAGGCCATGAGGAAAGAAGATTACCCACACTCTTACTGCTTCACAATTTTCTCTTCCACTAGACGAGAGCAGTGCCAATCAATCGAAGAGAGGCCAACTGAATCTTTGCCTCGTCCTCTTCGATCTGCTGAATCCTACAATAGATCTCAATTTTCCTAATCTAGTTATTAAGATTTTCTGCATTACCTTCACTGTTATACATGGGCATATCAAATTTTACATCTAATTTAAAGAAAGGTTTCTTAGATGCACCCCTTGAATTTCTATGATGATGGTGATGAGAGGAACAAGAGCTTTCACTTGTGGAAGGAGAAGGAGGGGGTTCTTCTCCACCATTTCCATGCACCAAACCTTGTTCTTCTTCCTTTTTCCCTTCTGCTTTCTCCAACCTTGAAAGTAACTAGCTGACTTTTTTTGCCATTGTATGGAAGGTTTTGTGGAAATTGAGCTCCTCTTCATAATGAGCCTCTTCATCTGCCATGCTCCTCCTTTGATGTGCACACCCCGCTTCGGGATCTAAAGACTTTATTTCTCCTTCGCCTCTTCAGAGCCTATATCTTGTTAGCATACAAACATGCAATTCACATCTACAAGGACCGCTCTGATACCACTTGATCCCAAAAATGTTTTCCTTGTGATGCATTAAACAATTACATATTAAGCTTGCATTTAACCATGAAATTACAAATGAATAAAAGAAGAGGACGAGAAGAATAGCAAGTCATGCATAGAAGACACATGATTGATATCGGAGTTCGTCCAGGTGGGCCTACGTCTCCGGGCCCTACTCGAATTAGTGGGGAGGCCCTGTTTTCATTAGATGGCAAAATAATGAAATTGCATCAACAATCAAAACGATGAACTTAGACCTCCAAAATTGAAGAAGCCTAAAAATTGTAGACCTTTGATGGAGAAACAGACAACAACATTGAGTTCGTGGCATCGAGAAATGCTGAAACCATATAAAATTTGTCGAAAACTAACAAAATGAAAATATGGCCCCTAGGGAAATTGCTCAGATCATGGTTTCGGTCCCCTCTCTACATTGCTCAGGGTTCTAATTGCGTAGAAATCCGTGCCTGCTCCTAGCCTACCATTGGCACACTGTGAAAAATGGTAGAAATAAGGTTCGATTAGCGAATTTAACAAGAAATTGGTTTTGGTGCACTAGTTATTAATGGAATTAGTCGAGGAGGGGTCGGGGGATTAAAACCTGCCCCTCCCATTTTAATACCATATAAAAATTTGATATATGCGTTTGGGAGGTAGGTCTGCCGATCACGGTGGCTCGCTCCCCCATATTCCATTGGCACCATTGATGTGAGTGAGGTGGAGGGGTGGCGGTGTTGATAGCCCGCGCCCCTCACTAATTTTTGAAGGTTGTTGTGTGTGTGGCCTCTGGGGGTGGCGGGGTCATGACCGCCAACCCCTAATTAAATCTTTGGTTATGGTGGTTGAGGGAGGGCCGACGGGGTTCATGGTGCATTGGCCCATAATTAATTTTTTATTTTTACTTTTATACATTGGATATGGGGGGGTGCTGGGATTGGTGGCCTGCCACCCCAAAAGTATATTTTTTTTGTTTCATAAAAGATATATGGCCATTTTTAAAAAATTAGAAAATTGACTGAAGGAGACAAATTAGACAGGCCAAAAATTTTTCTGGAATCTGGTGGCCGGGTTTTGTCCAAATTGTTGCCTCCTTAAGCCTGCCCAATCACCCAAGTCAACCCTAATCTTTGACTGCTCCTAATTTTCACATACGGACTTGGTTTGATGAACTGTCTGCACCACCTTGATCAAAATGATGATATGTTCAACATGAACCTGGTTTGAGCACAATCCAAGCACTTTTATTTTTGATCCTTCGTGAGCCCTCTTATACTTCTGCATGTGTCTGGAGCAACCTGGATAATGGGATGGGTTTGCACCATTGGTGATGTTACCACTGGTGTGGTGGGTTTTACGTTCTCGACACCAAAAAATGATGAGTAGATAACATGAATCAGGGTTTCTATGGATGAGGAAATGAATCATATATGGTGTTGCATGTCATCAACATTAGGTGGTGGTAGAATTTCTATTATGGTGGGTTAATAACGAGTGGGGGGAAGTTCTTGCAGTATTGTTGGTGTACAAGGGGAAAAAATATCTTCCTTTGATCTAAGTGGATGCTGGTGGCCACCTGCCTATTCCACTTGGACCCGCACCACTATCTCTTTTATTTTTTCAGTTTCCTAAATTGTAGCACAATTTACTTATTTTGGCAGTTTTTCAGGTCTTGAACTTCCGAAGTCGTTTTTGAGGCCCTAAACGAATTTTTTTTGGGAAAATCGAGGCCAACATGGGTCTTTCACCATGTTGGCCACTAAGAAGTTGTAGTCCTCAAATAGATATTTCTAACGAGGTATTATGTGCGTCAAATAGAGATCATATGCCAAAGTTACAACCCCTGGAAGTTAATGTACCAATTTACCCAAATGGGGCCCATAATTTTGGCGTTTCATCTCCTAGGGTTAGGTTTTGGATGTTTAGGGTTTTCCGTTGTTTCTCAATAATAAATAGGCCTCGAAGCCTCATTTTCACACATTTCAGAGGCATGTAGTCGTCACATATCTTCTCAGAGATAAGCTACCATCGCTCGAGCTAGTCTTATCTCAATTATGTTAGTAATCATATTTCAGTATTTGATATTAATGAAATGAAGTGTTATTTATGTTGCATCTTTGTATTTATGGCTATATTTGTAATTTGTTGTGTTCCTATTTAAGTTCGGACTATTGTCAATAGGAGGTTGATGTTGAATCCTAAGCTGTTGAAATATTTGTAACATATGACATGTCTCAGTGCTATCACAGGTACTGGTGCAAATATTACACATCGTACTAGTAATAACTAAATAGATAGTGTGGGTGGTGGCATTTCTCATAGTATGAGATGGTGATGCCTGGTTGATGTCATGGGATGGGGACTTGTTGGCTTGATGGGACTTGGACCCAGGTTCGGAGTTAGTTGCGCTAACCAACAAAACCCTACACTACTGGCCCTTTTAGAAACAACCAACATAGTACAGGCTACAGTCTCACCTGAGGCAGTACTGAGGGATGCTAGAAACAGGTTTCTGCATCAAGAAGGCTATGTGATGTGTTTTTTGCAGATCTAGAGCTTTATCTTGACCTTCACAAACCCTAACCCTTGAAACCCAGAACTTACAATAAATAACAGTTAACATATTTCTATCTTTCGTTGATTGCACTAAACATGCATAATATCATACAAATAAGCAGATCTACGCCTTTGTGAATCTACTAAGTGCTTTTCCAAATTAAATGTATTCAATAGTTAATAAATACAACAACTTTATAAATAAACATTAATACACAGATACACAGATATCACTTTAAAATATGTCTTTATTATACTTTAGATTCTCAAATACAAAATATTTCCAACCATGTGTACATAGCTGCAGGGGCTCATGCACTCAGCTATGGATTTACCAAGGTATCCACGCACACAGCTACAAGAGCCTCCTCCTTCACCCAAGTACAGAATAGACAAATTCAGACTCAACTCATATAATTATTTACTTAGCTTACCTATGACTCTTCTATGACTTCCTTTTATACTCTTCCTTCATTACAATACCATGGTCCGCGCACCATGGGTGGGTATCAAAACAAATTGAATTTAACAAACTAAGGGGCTTTGACCTTACTAAAGCCCCTTTGACTCCTATTTACCTACACTACTTGCACTTCGCTCCTTAAAATGCAGAGACTTTACAATATATTTACAAACTTAACAAAACTTAAAAAAAATCTAACCCAAGGGACCCTATCCTGACAAGCCCCCAACACAAGGTCATGACTCAACCCGAGTCACTTTGCTGGTGTTCCCTCAACCTTTTCTTGCAGGGTACTGAATTCAATATTCAATGCCTAAAGATCTGCTATTCCTTGTGCGATGGCTTGACGAACTTCTTCGACCAACTTCGTTATCGTTTGACCTTCGACTACAAGGCCCATGGTCCTTTGTGTTTGCTGAAGGGCCTTTAGCTTGCCCTCGATAGCCTGAGACAACTGGCTTGCCTCATTATCCCATGATTGTGTTCACGTTGCAACTATGGACGTTTTTTTGTGTAGCTCATCGATCTGTGCTTGCAAAGTCCTTCCTTCCTGAAGTTTGGAAAACATTTGCACAGGTGAAAGGGTCCACCCTGTCGCTCAGATCTCATCCAACTGTAGCTTTCTATCATGAATGTCTTCCTTGATCTTCTACAAGTGTGGGTCTTCCTATAGCAAGGCCCACATTTCCATTTTCTATTCAAATAATTGGATGCAGTCCTTGACTGTAGCAACTAGAGTTGTCATATCTTCTTTAATGGCAGCTTTGCGATGTTCTCTGACCTACAGAGGTGTCGTTGGCTGCAACTTCATTGAAGTTCCGAAATCTGCAACTATAGCTCAAACTGCACCTTTCCGATTTCCTCCTTGGATTCCTTCAATGTAACAACTAACTTGTGAATCTTCTCTGTAGAGGCCACCTCGGCTAGAATTTGGAGTGTAGGGAGCTTGCTGCATACTTGGGTAAGGGTTGCCTCTAGCTTCTAATTGCACTGTATCACCTCATCGCGGGTGTGCAATGCATGCACTTTCTCTGCAAATATCTATTTATTCTTAGTCTTTACTTCTTTGATAATCAACAAAGCTCTTTTCTCCCAGACATAAAGCTCGTCTAAAATTCCTTGGTGCTTAATGGCTTGATGGGGCTTGGACCCAGGTTTGGAGTTAGCTACGCTAACCAACAAAACACTACACTACCAGCCCTTTTGACAACAACCCATGTAGCATAGGCTACAGTCTCACCCGAGGTAGTATTGGGGGATGCTCAAACCAGGTTTCTACATCCAGAGGGCTATGTGATGGGTTTTCTACAGATCTAGGGATTTACCTTGACCTTCGTGAACCCTAACCCTTGAAACTTAGAACTTACAGTAAATAATAGTTAACATATTTCTGTCCTTCACCAATTGCACCAAACATGCATAACATCATACAAATAAGAAAATCTATGTCTTTGCGAATCTAGTAAGTAACTTTCCTAATTAAATGCATTCAACAGTTCATAATACAACATCTTCAAAATAAACAGTAATACACAGATACACAAATATCACTTCAAAATATGTCTTTATTATACTTCAAATTCTTAGATACAAACTCTTTCTAACCCTGCACACACAGCTGTAGGGGCATGCACACTCACCTGTGGACTTACCAAGGTCTCCGCGGCACACAGTTGGAGGAGCCTTCCCCTTAACCCAAGTACATAATAGACAAATTCAAACTTAGCTCATGTACTTATTTACTTAGCTTACCTATGACTCTTCTATGACCTCCTTTTATACTCTTCCTTCATTACAATACCATGGTCTACGCACCATGGGCGGGTCTCAAAACAACTTTAATTTAAAAAACTAAGGGGGTTTGACCTTCCTAAAGCCCTTTTGACTCCTATTGACCTGCACTACTTTCACTCCACTCCTCAAAATGTGGAGACTTTATAGTATCTTTACAAACTTATAAAAAATTTAATAAAGTCTGACCTAGGGAACCCTGTCCCAACAAGCATCTTGGGGTGGTATCCATCTCTGGATCTTAGTATTGGAGTGACATGAATTCCTAGTGTGGGTTTTCCACAATGTTACTCTCACTGAGTGAAAACATGGAAGGTATTGACAATTCCTCATATGATGTGATTGAGAGCAAATGTGACAATAACAATGTGTGATTTTATCTTGATTGGGGAGATGGATTTGTGGAATTTGGACCACTAATTGAAAGATGTCATTAAACTTACTCAATTCGCAGCATTGATTTACCAAGTGGTTGGGTTTATTCCATAGGGCACATGTGAGGGGTGATGTTTTTTTCCATACCACCTTAGATCATTTTTTTTCCTGATCTACACTGATGAGGGTGAAAGGATATATAATGATGGGGGCCTTTCTAAACTGTTGACTGTCATTTTTTCTTCAAACACGCATAAAATGGACCTAGATGCTTCATTCCCTTGTGTTGTGGTATGATCTGATGGTTCAATATCTAATCCGACTAAATCAGAATTCTTAGCGATGAATCACCACATGAATCCTAGCATAGAGCGAAATCAAGAAAGATGGTGGCAGTGTCACATGTGATGATTTCGACGAAAAATATGGAAAGTGTAACATCTATGCCTGGGTCTGGTGGTTTGGGAAATGCGGGTAACCAGATACAATTAGTTGAATGCCCTTAATTTAGGACATTGGCTGATGAAATGATTTGGTTCATCGCATAAAGTGCTTGTGGGTGTATGTAGGGGTGTCATTGATCCTAGTTGTCTTCAATCATCGCGGAAGGTTGAGGTACTAAAAGAGGGATAGGATCAGGAAGCTTCTTCCCTCATGACGTAAAAAACGATTTTGGATCCATCCTCTACTGGGAGTAATAGGGTATTGGTTTGGGTGAGTGCACCTAACACATCTCGATATCGAGGGATTTCAGGGAAATGATGAGTGTAATTCTTGTATTCCACAAAAATGGTGCATTCATGGTTGGTGCATAATGCCTTATGATGCGTGAGTGTTCTCTTTTCTCTAGTAGGGGGATGAGGGTTCATTGGTGATTTTGGGGCATGCAGAAGAGCTTTGAGCTTGTCTAACTTAGGGCACATACTGGTGGGGTGCCAAACTATTTCACACAAAGCATAAGGTTGAGGGACCCTATAAGAGGGAGCGTTTGAAGCTTCCACCTTCTTTTGTTTTTGCTTATCCCTAAGCACTGTTTTTTGTGGTGTGCTATCTTGAGGAGGAATAGGACTGGCATCTATTGTAGTGATATCTGAGTTTGTTGACGTGGCCTAAGCGACTAGATACTAGACTGGTATTGCCAAAGCCACATGGGGCAATGAGAATGTTGCAATGACTTGGTGTGAGACAAAACCAGGTGGGGGTAATAAGAAGGGTGTTTGAGTGATGGCATATGGTAAGACAGTAGGATTGGTAAAAACATTTATATTGGTATCCAAAACTAGTTCTTGAGCTTAGGGGGTGTTTGATGAACTCATCATGCACACCGGTGCTCCTGTGGTTGGATAAATCTCCTTTATCATAGGAGGGTCTCCTAGGAATGTCCCTAGGAGTGTTGATGGCTTAAATTGGCATCAACCCGATTCAGTGTAAGTGGTGATCCATTCAAGAGAAGATGATATGAAAGGTAGCACACCATTTGGTGCATGTAATGTCTTCTTCTCATAATATGTGAGTTGATCTATTGTAATGATTATTCCATCATGGGGGAACATAATTACCCTAAATACAGACAAGGACTCCACTAACATTTCATACATGTAACTTTGGCCCAACAAGATATTGTAATCCAAATAAGCGTCCAATATTTTGATATCTATTAGCATGGTTTTGTCGTCTAGATGTACTAGAATGCCTTGGTATAGTCCTACGGGAGCTGAAGGTCACCTATCGTATGCTCTAGGGGTGATGTCATAAGGTTTGAGTTCGGGGGATACCAGTTTTTGCCAAATAGATTTGGAGATTATACATGTGGATTCCCCTTTGTTGATAATGCAATGATGGATGGTGCTATTCTTGACAGAGACTAAGATTTGCAAAGCAATGGATGATGGTAGTCATGGGGTGGCTTTATCTAAGTCAAATACCATTAAGCGAGAATCAGTTGAGTTGATTGCGCCTAGAGTGGAAAGTAGGGCTTTCCATTGGGTTGGGCATGTCTATAGGACCTTTAATGATGACATAGCTGAGGGAGATTGTACTAAGTCATCAACTATGCTATAGCTATGAGAAACTTTTGAGTTATGTCTTACTTGTTGTAAAGGTCCTTTGAATGTCTTTGAAATGGGTTCTATAGGAAGTTGATATATGCTCAACGATGCTGTAGGTGTTTTTGTGGTCAAGGTGGACAAGTAGGGTTTTGGGGGAGCTTCATAACTTTTGTTTTGCATTTGTACATGAATGTCTTCTTCTATCATGAAAATGTCATGATTAGAATTATTATGGGGGTTCCCTCCAGAAGTATGTGGATGGGATGGTTGTTGCTGAGTGTTAACCACTCCTTGATGGGGGAAAGGGTCTTACATTACTGGAGTCTATTGGCCTCCTTGCCCCCTATTTTTCTATATCCTTGTCAACTCAGGGAGTTGAGGACAATGATGGGTATAATGACCATATTCCATGCATATGGAACAAGAATGATTAGTCCATAGAATTGTATTATTGTTTTGCCTATGTGGGTTGTTATTGGCTGGCCCCTGGTTTTGATTCTGATTAGGGTCGCCCTTTGCCAGTGCCCATGGGGGTTGCTGCTAGTTGCTTCCCCCTGTTCAGGTTCTCCCTTTGTTTTTCTCTTTGGTTTCTTCGTAGCAACATTAGGTGGGTTAACTGAGTTTAGCTAATCCTCTGATTTTTTCTGTTGAGTGAGAGAAGGTTGCACTAGGTTAACCTGTTATGAAACCAGCTCAAGAAAAGATAGAAAAGATAGATCAACGCCTTAGAATTCAGCCTCTTCGAGGGGGCAACCTCCTTTACA
>APFE031125055.1:134049-223240 GCA_000404065.3 Pinus taeda
ATGGGTACATCAATATAATAAGTGGTTTGTACTAATAACAATAAGGGGTGACACTAGTAGTATAGGGGCCTAACATAACCCTTGCATTATTTTGCATTGGTGGGTATTCTATTATTGTGCGGGGAAAGGATAATATTGATTTCCTTGTCCCTGATGGGTATATGGATTCTGGGAACAGGACATTGCATCCATATTCCTAGAGGAAATTAGATTCCCTTTGGGGGAGGGTATGGGCCTCCGAGTGGGGTTTGATATTGGTTAACCCTACTCACCATATTCATAATCAACATGGGTTGACTGGGGTAGTATCCTTTATGCTGTAGTGGTGGTGAATTTTGCATAGCATCAAATGCTTGTTCATTGAATGAGTATCTAGGGCACTGGTAGGTGTAGCTAGGATAGTTTTGGGTTATGGACCTTATCAATCTATCAACAACATTGGATGCACACGGTGTCTCTTTATAAGTATGCAGGTGTGGGGCATCTTGAAGCACATGATAGATAGATCCAGACTGGGTGTATATAAGCTTTAATTGTTGAGCTTTTCTAATTGCTTCTTCCTCATTATGCAGGGATTAATTTTCCAAGTATTTTGAAAGTTTTGATGTGAGGGATCTCAAAAATAAGTTGAGGAGGACTTTGTCTTCAAACTGTGCTTCACACAAGCTATGCCATTTAGGCCATTCATGGATATGATCTGATATGTGTGTAGGAGGTGTTTGTTTGAAGTGGGTGAGGAGTTCCAGGCTTGAGTCACGATGAACCGAGAGCTATAAGAATGTGAGGAATGCTATATCTAGGGAGATAAAGTTTCCATGTGATGTAGAAGGCTAGCCAATGTACCATTTCGCCGCTAGCCCAGTAAGGGTGCATTGAAATAGTCGTAATTGAATAGTATAGTCTATGATACTATTAGATGAACACCACAGGTGAAAAGTCATGACATTATTTCTTAGATCTTGTCCCTATTTCCCTTTGAAGTTTGGAATGTATGAAGGGAGCTTGCTGGGCATGGATGGCCAATTCGGATATGTGTGATTAGGTCATTAGTTAGCTTACTCAAATATGGCAGGTTTAAATAAGCTAAGAATGGGATTTGTGAGTTTTTATCCATCTCAAAATGGTTTTGGACAACTATATGCAAAATGGTATGTGGGCTCCCCAAAGGGGTAGCGTGTGGGGACCCTTGTGGGGTCATCGAAAGGTGTACTTTAATGGGGAGGGGCCCCAAACAAAGATGCATTGATAAAGGAAGATCATATAATGGTGGTTGCATGACATCCTCTACGCCTAAATGACGGGAGGCCTGGCACACCTCCTGGTAAGAAACATCTAGATCGATGGGGAGTTGTGGGGTCCTCTATGGTCTCGATTAGAGTGTGTAATAACTTATGTATGGTGAGGGAAGCGATGACTATTTAAAGAAAATAAATCACATACATAAAACAAAGTGAAAATAAAAATATTACTTTCCCTTTAACTTTAGCCTACGTGATCAATCAAACAAAAAAAAGCTTTTCATTTGTTTTTGCGTATGATAAAAGATCCAATGAAGACCTAATCATCCTTACCACTCTCAAAGTAACTGGGTCTTGTGGAGATATCTTCTGATGGGTACTGGGGCAACGTCCCGAAAGAAATGGTGATGCCTTCTAGCAGTTGAAGAATCAACCAAGGTAATGAAAATGAGGTTCAAGTGCTACCTGCACCGTCACCTACAGGGATAGTATGCCATAGGTTTTGGACACTAAAGTACCTTTGTCCCACGTGAGCATTCAAGTATTTAGCATCTTGGTAGCCAATTACCACTACCAAGCACTAGATGGGTTAGCTAGCCCCAAAGAGTACCACACGCATTGGAGCTAAGTTGAACCCCCTCTGAATTGGGTCTCTTCCATGCTCATGTATTATTTTGTGTTTGATGATTGAAGGGTTTTAAGCTCCCTAAAAAGTTAACAACTATGTCTCAAATATGTATCATGACCATGGAAACTTATGACATGCCTACCCCTAATGGTCATAACATGAATTATAAATTATTTGGTGACCCCTAAGGGGGGTTTAGTTGGTTCAAGTTATGGTTGCTTTTTAGGGTATTACCTTTATTTAGGGTTGTGAGATCTAAGCTAAAATAAACTAAGTATCAAAAGCTCTAGAAACTAGATGCCTTCTAATACGAATTTTATGGAAGCTTAGTGTGTGGTGTGTAATTGTGTGAAAGTGATCAAGTGAGAATGGAAAGTGTGAGAAGATGTGGATATTCATTCCAATATTCTCCTAATTACCCTAGATTTCAGTTGTTCCTTGCATGAAAAATATATGATGCGCAGATGATGGGCTGCTTACATTTTCTCCTATTACACTATGTAAATTTCAAAATAGGGAGATGAAAATTCAAATGCTTTAAGAAAGTTTTCATATGAAAACCCAGGTTCGTGTAAGGGACACAAGGGAAGCAAAGATTACTTACTTTTTGTAATCACTCTTTATCATAGTCCCATTAAATGAAAGAAATGAATGTTTTGGTTAGTAACATGATTTGTGGATGATGGGCCACTTACTCCTTTACTAATTAAGTTATGTGAGAAATGAAAATAAAAGTAAAGATAGTCTAATTACTTGGATAATTATTATTAGTAGAGAAATTAAGTAATCTAAACTAACTGGAAAAAAATTGTAGAGGTGAAGGAAATTTACTAAAGGCTGCTAATCACCTAAAAAATGAGAAATTACAAGGTATTTTTGTCTTTCTGGAAAATCACACTGTTCACAATGCACAGATGTGGAGACACATATGTCAGAGAAAAAACCAAGAAGTGCATGTTTGTCTGAGAAGAAGCCACATGGTTGACAAGAATTTGTAAATTAACAAGTTTCTCATCCAACAACAAGTCCACATAGTCCTGCAAAAATTCCAGAGTGGTCCTGCAACAATATGGTCGCCATTTTTGTAGTAGTTTTTTTGTAGAAATGGTGTAGCAAAATACAATTCCTTTACAGTTGGTTGTTCCCTGCAAAGGAATACAGACATAGTTGGTGCTGTTAGTGAACAAACTTAGATAAACAAAGCATTGTAAATAGTGAAAACAATGCATATACAAACATAAACTAAAACAAAGAGATAAATACACAAATAATTATAAATGGATCAAATAAGTCCACAATATAATGGAAAAATATCCCTTTATTGACTCCTGGTGGTAGAAGTTGAATACAATATATGAATATTAAACACTTGAAGAAAATTCTTTGAGCTATGGTGCTAAAAAATCCTCGGCAAGGAGTTTCTTTTCCTTAATATCTTTGCAAGCTTCTCCTCTCTCTTAAAGAAGTACACAGAATATCTCAATGGTGGACTCTTCTCGTCTTACTAAGATGATGGATTGCTTAGAAGAAATATGGACAAGATGCTAGTGCTCTTACTTTCTTTGCTTCAACAATGAAAAGATGGGTTTCTCTGATAGAAATTTGGCCAGCATAACATTGTCTCATGTTTTGGTTCTTCCATGACCTGTTTATAGAATTTTTGAATCATCTTCCCTCTCTTGGTTCATCAATGATAATGAATTATGAGTAGGACAATATTATTCCATTGCGGGATACATATATTTAGAGTGACTTGAATTCAACTGTCCTTGGATGAGATCCTGTCAGGGAATTTCCTCCAAGTGTGTGAAGTGGTCCCAAATCTGTTGATTCAACCATTTTCAAGACCACGTGAATTTCAAAGGAAATATCATGCAATGCATGACTATCAAAGAAACAACCACGTAGAATTCAATTTGTAAACTCCATAAAATTTGGACCTGCAGAGAAATTAAATTTTTTGAACTTCATAATATCTTTAGCTAGAAAATATTCACTTGTGCATTCTACTGGATGACTTTTAGTGTCTTTTGTATTGTGAAAACATGTGTATGATTTTTTGGTGTTATCAGTGGTCATCAGGGCCATAATCCATATCATCCCACACCTCCCCCACTATGAATTAAAGTTTGGTGTTATGGACATAGATGCTCAGCAGGTTCCTGGCATATCCCTTGAAAAAGTCAAACCTCCAACCATCAAATATGATGTTGGAATTGAGCCAATTCACCCACTCCAATAGGTTGACATTTATGGAGCTATTAGTGTAATTGATGTTGAGGGCTTCAATGTAGTCAATGCATGTATTGACATGGCTATAACTGCAAGGGTTTGCTTTGTCATGTACGGTGAGGATAGATTGATTATGATGTAGGACCATAACAACCAACATACCAAACAAAACTTGTCCATTCTAATATGCTCTACTATATTGATTACACTTAATTTGAATTCGATAGGACATAATGATTGATGTACAATTACATATGACTACAAAAGTGAAGAGGAGGAAATCACAATGCACAACATGCAAACCATTTTTCTTTGGATTTTGATTACACTTTAATGGCCATGGAAATGAGTATGATGAAGAAGTAGTGTGTTAAGGTGAGAAACTATGGCAACTATTTCAATAGCAAGTAATGAAAATAGTAGTAGAGGAATGTAGAATATTAGATGGAGCTTTAAAAGGAAAGATAAAAACTAGAGTTTGGTCAAAAGTATCTTCCTCAACTTGGCATGGTATTGTATTTTATTTTGGGAAGCAAACCCAAAGTTGAATAGCTGCACCTGAAAAACTAACAATGGTCCACTTCCTTCCTTTATCCCTCTCATATGGTCTCACATACTTTCCCATATTAGAATATCTGGAATCATATATGTTTGGCCTTGCCAATGAGAATTTCTAGGAATAAAATTCCAAAACTATATAATTTGTCTTTTGTAGACAGCCTTGTGAGAGGAGGGACGCTAGAATTGGCACTACCGATAGCCCTGGTGTTGTGTTTAGGTGCCTATTGTAGTTGCTACAACACCCTCCAAAATTTTGGCAAACACTGAAACTCATTTCATTTACTTTCTGGTTCAAGTTTATGCTTATGTACACCTTCTTCCTACAAATGATATTTCAAACAATTGAATTCCCCAAGAATACAATCTTTACAAACTTGAGGTAGAGAACCTGAAATGAAACTCCTTCTAGGAACTATTTCAATTGCCTTCATGGCTGTTTTGGAACTTTATCCATAGGATTGTCCATAGCCAAGACCCAAATAATTAGGCTTTTCTTCAATCATTATTGGCTCAACAATGCCTTGTGCATGTTTTCCCAATCCTTTACCTTCATAGCCCATTTTGGACATTAAATTGGACCCTATGTCTCTTGTATGTTTTTCAAAAGAACCAAAATAAACATTCTTAGAGGAAATTGAAGACAAAATAGAATTGTTTACCTCTTCTTCAAGCTGATAATTGACTAAGGCTTGTTTGGCAGCAAGGAGCTATGTCTCCAACTCATGCATCTTTTCCAGATCCATATTTGCAATATGAAGTTGTCTCTCCATTTCTTGAATTTTTCCAGAAAGTAACTGCTTCTCTTCCTTCATGGAATTCACTTGCTCTCGAAGTTTGGTTCTCATTTCTCTCACCATATCCATCATGATGAACAAATATCGCTTCAAGTATTCATAAAAGAATATTGTGAAAGAGGAGGATTTGGAAAACTCATTTGTAGAAGTTGTCATCATCAAAATGATCAAAATCACTTCAACAAAATTCTCAAAGCTTTCAAAGAACTAATGACAAATTTCTGAACTAAATGGCAGTAGAATCAAATTCTTATTCAAGCAACCTTTTGTACACAAAACCCTTATGCTTCAAGGATTGTCTTGAGGTCCTTTGGGTAAGGAGAATTCTTTCAACCCTTCTTCCTTCTTGTCCTCTCCTGGACTTATCTTATCAGTGGCTTTCCATTCACCTTTTCAAACTCAAACAATAGTTAGTTTACAAACAATCAAACAGTAGAATCCTTTGTACTGTTTAAACACTTATCAAGTCAAACAAGAAAATATATTGCTCTGTCAATCAAGCATCCTACTTTGATACCACTTGATCTAAAATGAGGGTTTAACATCTTGTTAACTTACAAGAACCTCTCACTCCAAAGCTTAACAATTATATGATCTAGCTTATGTTGACAATTGCGGAATAAAGTACTTGAAACAGGTGTATGTCTTTGTTTTCTTTTAACTGTTTAAGTGCTCTAAGTTGATTTTTTTCTACTGATATTAGACACACATAATGGCCATATAATGCAACAAATAAATGTCAACACATAACAAAAAATTTAATCTAGGAGTTCACTCGAATATCGTGGGCTATGTCTCCCTGAGCTTTTGTCAATTTGACTTGGCTCTTTGGGATTATGACTTCAATTCTTTTACAAGTTCCACACTCAACTCAAATGGTTATTGACTGAGCCAATGGGTTTAGAAAACCATCTATATCCCTATCATGTCTGTCATCATTCTGCAAACAGATCTAAAATCCCTTAGACTTGATTCCTTCAATCGGTGCACTGAGCTTCCCTGAGATTCTTGATGGCACTAACTCCTTCAGAATTCTTCAACTATCTCTGAAACCTCTTCTACTATCTCCATCACATATCAGACATCAACAATATACTATTCATTTTCTCAAAATGAGCACTGCATCACCGATCTATGCCTTCCTCCACGGATGGCACTGGGCTGCCTCAAACTTCCTTGTAGCATCTAGGCCTTTAGAAGTCTTCAGATGCTTCTGTAAACCCTTGAAATGGATTCAAAAGGCTCATTATAGTTAGGAATGATTGTTGGTTCACCAAGAACTGATACTGGTAGCTCCTGCAACTGTCTCCAACCCCTGGTGGCCCTAGGCTCCAAAATATCCTTGGATGAAAATCTCCTTGAAGATGGCTTCTTCAACTTATTTGGACTATTCCATTGGCTTTAGAAGGATTCCATTAGCCTAGCCAACCTCTTCTTTCACTCTCTTAGGTCGAAAATCACTTATGGAGTGCATTTATTCATTAACTCCTAGTGATCCTCCACTAAATCTGGTAAACTGGAGTTAAATATAACTAAATTTGGCATAACCACTCTTTTTTAGTGCTCCTCCAAGCTTGACCACCAAGGTTGATCGTAACTACTGGTTTCGGGCATGCATGTGACAGGTATCTTAGTGGTTAGGGGATAACGTTAGCGGCTTACATGCAACCACATGGTTTGAGCGGTTGTAATACCTCGTGACATGTGAACACTCTCAGGGGACCACTGGCGGGTAAGACCGCTAGTGGTCCTTACCCACATACTGCAAAAAGTTAACACATAACTATAACTTTTAACCTTAGTCTGTTAAGAACCAATGCATAACGGAGGTGGTAGTGCATTGGGCTAGCTTGCTCGAGGTCATGGGTTCGACTCCACTAGACCCAAAACAAATTTTACTATGCCAATCTAGGGCCACGTGGTGGCCTCCAGGCTTGCCACGTGTTAGCACCTGATTGGTCAACCAAACAAGAATATTCTAGGGAATATTCTTTATTTAATATTTCCCAAAAATCAATTATTCTTGGAAATTGCATTTTATTGAACTTTGCAAATGGCGATAACTTCTTCATACGATGTTAGTTTTTTGAAACGTTCGTGGCGTCAAAATCAAGAAAACAATATCTATCCAGTCATTCATGTTTGACACTCTTTCAAACACTTTGAATTTTGAGCTATCATTAAAGTCTTGGATCAATATCTGATCAGTTAACTATCGTATTTCAGCATGATTGGATATCACATAATGTGTAGAATCCTATTTTGATGGTTTCAAGTGTATATCTTTGTGTATATGAGTTTTTCTAACTATGTAAACATATATCGTACTCATTCACAAAGTTTTGAGCACTGTCGCACAAGTGTCATCATGGTTGTCCTAAAGTCTATCTTAAGTGTCACACTTGTCATAACTGGTCATAAAGTGGTCATATAGAGGGGAATGCATTTTTCATGTGTCCTGAGTGATCTATGTTGTTGTGTCATCAAGTATTCTAAGTGTGAGATTGCAGTTTAAGTCTTATCACTTTTCATATCAGTCTAATCGATCTTACATTTAGCCATTTCCGAGAAGGATTCCTGACTAAGCAACTTGGCTTCACTAGGCCTCCTTGAATTGCACATTGCATAGTTCTAGTCCTCAAGCTGAGACCTTGCGACTTGACACTTTACAATGTGCATTTCCTACCTCGTAGGACTGCTGCATTGTGCAATTAAAGTGCTCAAGCTCTGACCTTGACCTCGAGAATTGCACAATCATTCCTACCAGCCTGACCTTCATTGTACATTGTAAAATCACAAGCTTAAGCTCATCCCCTGAGCCTCTAAACTACCCAATTGCATAGCATCCATGCCACCCTTATCTCCCAAAATTGTGTAGTGTGTCCTCTCAGTGTTCATCCCCTCATCTTGTCCCACTTTCTCTCAGAACTGCGTAATTTTTTCCCTCATTCTTGCCTGAATTGTGCACTGCACAGTCTCAAAGCTCAAGCCTCACACCTAGTTGCTGGAACTACATAATCACTAAGCCCTCTCTCTTGATCTCTCACTTGGTTCTCGCTCAATAATGGATCAAAATGCACTATCTTAGACTAGGGGGTTTTCATACTAATGTTGTCTCGTCATGAGTGAATTGTAGATGAAGGTACTCTATCACACCATGGCAAGATGATTAAGAAGGATATGAAGGAGGGAAGCTTGCTGAAAATACTTGTAGCTGAATATATAAGCTAATCAATGATGAGAAGCAAAAGGAACATCAATTTGTGATTTCAATTCAAGACTTAAGATCATTGAAGATTCCTTCTCACCAAGTCATACAGAGGTGGAAATAAGAAGCATACACTTAGCACTCAACAACAGAAGTGGCTTGACATTGCTACATCATCATGTAGTCCATGTTAGCAGTGTCATGTCATGACATGTCATGAATAGTTGTGGAGTATCAAATAAGGTATGTTTTGATGGTTATTTCAGTATCTTTTCGTTAGGACTTATAAGCCTTTTTGCATTATGAACTTAGAAAATGATAAAGAATTATAATGAAACATGTGAGATTAATATAGAACGCTGACAATTGTCGTTTCCATGTAGAGGAGGGAGGAAAAATGAAAAGTGGCCATCCTAAAGGAAAAGACAAAGATGAATTAACCGTTGTCCCTTCGACGGGAGACCGCATGCAAACCAGATCAAAACGGAGCAACCCAGGAAAGGAAGCGGAGATACCAGCTCGACGCAGAAAAGAGAAGAAGTAACTAAGGATTAACGATTCTACGAATTCCTCAGGATCCTTGATCCCGAGGGATCGTTGTTTTATCTATTTCTGCATCTAGATATCTCCGTTGTCACCCTTATATAAGGGATAACATTGTTAGCTAAAGGGGAGATGATTATGTTTTTATGTAATTTATTTTAAAACATCAAGACTGTGATCATTACATTCTGTTAAGACTTGCTTTACTGTAATTTTACTTCATGCATTAATACAGACTTGGTTATTCTTTTATCTTTGAGCCTGGATCAACCTTAAGCGGTGTACCCCTAGAGGCTAAGGGCCCGGCCCTGGAGGACACTTGCTCTTGTACCATTACACGTGGTTTCTGTGTGGTTTTCTTATCAACATGATCTGGTAATCTGACACGTTTTATAAAGTTTATGTCACATGCTCTGTCGAGTTTAATCCATTTAATGTTCCTACAAACAAAAGTGTTGTATTAACGCTGCATCATGTTACTATTCTTTTAAGTGCTGGTATAATACGGTTAATCTTCACAAGATACTGTTGTTCCATTACAGAGTTTTTGTGTTATGAGATTGTGCCTTAGCATTACAGAATTTATCTTGGAAGTTTTGATTTATATTGAATCCTTGAATAATACCGTTTCATCTTGAGATGCAATCGTATGCTTTCTAATTAGAGTGATAATGGAATCAGACTAAGCACGTCGTGTTTATATGGTTTTTAGTGTTGTTCCATCATGGATCCGTAGGCAGTGCTGTTCCATTTTGTGTGTACATATTTAAGAATGAAGGATTGATCTTTGGATTGATGTGATTGAATAGATTCACCGCTTGCTAAACTTAGTTACTGCTCGATTCCTTGATTGTTGTTTCATTTTCGAATTTCTGTTCCATTTCCGAATTGTTGTTCCATTTCTCAATTGTTGTTCCATTTTAAGGTTGTTGTTCTATTTCATTGTTGTTCTCTTTATCTGCCGTTTCATTTCTTATTTAGGACGATCTCAGGCTGTAGTGAGCATCGACATCTGCTACCCAGCTCCCAGACCCCTGATTTGTTCTCCAATTTATTTTCCATCAGTTTCTAAAGGGATGGGTTATTGCTACTGAACCCTTGAATGATGCGTTGCTTCATATCTGAGTGTGTGATTTAGCCTTTTGAAGTAGTTAAGTTGTAGACACACATCAATTTACTTTTGTAGTTTCAAACAACTGTACTACGAGCATTACTCTGACAAATGCTAAGCCTCAGACTGAGACACTCTTCAAAATAGCAAAACGTTCCTGGATTGACATATTAATGTGAGGTAACTAGAGGTGAAAGAGACCCTTTTTATAGCTCTACATTTTGGCGCCGTTGTCAGGGAAAAAGTGTAGCCATTTGTTCTTTTTTTCAAAGTAGTGTACGGACCTGCTAGGGAAGAATTGGGTTTTGAAAACGGAAGGTAAGAACCTACCTGTGGAGCATGTAAAAGCCCTGCTCCTTTGCCCGCTTTCCTGTAGATTTGCTGCTATTTGCTTAAGTAGGATTTAGTAGTTAAAATTGAGTGCATGACTAAGCAGAAAAAGCCAGAGAAAAATTCCAAACCTTTACCAAAGCCAGAAAAAGCTAAGGGGTTGGTGACCCTTGGTCGATCAACCTTCATAGACGAAATCTATAAGAAAGCTGAATCTCAGCCCTCAGTAAGACCCAGGAAAGTTACTTCCAAACAGCCTACTAGCTCCCTTTAGGCCACAGGTTCACCATCTGTAGCCTTTGCTGAGGTGCATAGTCAAACTGACGAGCAGGACTTTCAAGAAATTGAAAATTATATTCCAAAGCTATTGCAGGAAGGGAATTTCAGTAATCTTTGTGAAGGAGAAGGAGAGACAGGGGAAACTGAGGAACCAAGATCTCCTCTTAGGATAACTCAACTATTGAGCAGCCCAGACAAAGGGAGTGCTGCAAAAATTATTATTGAAGGGACCCAATCTCCTCAGTCAAAAGTGCCAGATAGAGGAAGTGCTATTAAAATTATTCCTGTCAAATCCATTCCCTCTCAACCTAGGAACACCCTCCTAGATATTCCAGAAGGTTATTGGCATATATTTGATCCAATGGCTCAAAACTAGCCAAACACCCAAACCTCTACATTACAATACCCCATAGTGGATTCTGTAGCAAATGCCCCTATGAAAGCAATCCCCCTTCAACATATCCCTACATTTCACGGGCTTACATCAAAAGACCCGGATGCATTTTTATTTGAATTTGATGTATTGTGCAGGGGATATGATTATACCACTTACCCCTAGAAACTAAAACTATTTCCCTCTACACTAAAAGGGGTTACTTTAAGATGGTTTATAGGATTAGGTGGTGGGGTTATAAATAACTGGGAACAAATGAAAGAATCTTTTCTAAAAAAATATCAGGACTATTGCAGGTCTAGAGAACTGAAAGATGAAATATTCCAGATGATAGCTAGACCAAATGAAACATTAGAAGAGTATGTGGAACGTTTCCAGTATAATCTACAAAGATCTCCCTATGCATCACTACCTTTACCTGATAACATGTTAAAAGCAACATTAATAAGGGGCATGAAAGAACAATGGATCGAAACATTAAACATTATGGGAAAAGGGGATATTTATCAGGAAAGTTTTGCTGACATAATTGATTTATGTATCAGGAGTTCGAGAGGCAGTACACGAATCAAACCAGTGGAACATGATTGGTTTGTAAGAGAGAATAAAATCCCATCAGAAGGAGTAACGCGTGTAGAAATTGGAAATTTATTAGAAAATTTTAAAACTGATATACTAGGGACACTAACTACAAAATTGGATGTTTTGCAGGCCAAGCAAAAGCAAATGGAGCCAGAATAGAATTTGGCAATCTTCTGCCCTAGATGCAGGAAGAAGCATAGCCATAAGGAGTGTCCACTAGATGCAATCCAAACATGTGGCATCTGTACAAGGGATCACTCTATAGAAAGTTGTCCCTCACTACCTGGAATGAAAGCAATATATAAGGAGGTAGAAGAAGAGCCAAAAGCGGTGTATTTGCTTAACCAGCATTGTTAGTGGCAGTCGCGACAAACTGGTATGTTTCTAGACCCAGCTTCTTCTTTTCAGTCTCCGTAGTATAATGCTCAACAGTATAATACATGGAAAAGTCAATTTCAGCCTTCATTTCCAAACTGGTCACCACAGTCATATCCTTCTGCAAACCCGTGGCTGAATTAGACGAGCCAATCTGGTTGGTCGAATCCTCTGTATCCCCCACAATATTGGCAAAACAACCCATATCCACCATAATGGGCTCCCTCTACTTCATAAAGCTCAGCCTGGCAGACTAACTAGCAGAGACCAACACATCAGCCAGTAGGAAATATCCCCCTCCCTCAACCTACACTGCTAGCTTTACAACAAATTCCCCAGTCTAATCTGAGACTGCAACTCCCAACCCAACCCAACCCCAACCCAAATAACGGACTGGTCCAATCTCTCCAAATACTAGAAACACCAGAAGAAGGACATGATATGAGGGAGTGTAATGATCTTCAGCTAAGATCTGGGTGTATTATTCAAACTGAGGGAAATAAAACAGTTCAGATTGAAGACCAGTTACCTAGAGAACATCTGTCACATGAAGAGGATGTGAATAAATAGCAAACTCATAACCAAGCAACCACATCCTCTCCCCTGTTCCCAGAACGATTAGTCATACATCGACCTATACAACAACCTGATTTTGACATTCTGGGAGAATTGCAAAATTTGTCCATAAAAATACCATTTCTCCAAGCCATTCAAGACATCCCGATATACGCAAAAACTATTAAATAATTGTGCATAAAAAGACCAAGGAGGAATATAACAAATAATCTAAGAGTTCAAGTAGTCGACACCTTATCTGACTTATTATCAGGAAGGGAAACCCAATAGTAACTGTCCAAATTTATGGTCAAACCCTGCCCAATGCCTTAGTTGATCTTGGATCTGCAATCAATATGTTAACAACCACTACTTTCCAAAAGCTAGGCATTACATCTGTAGAACCCACCTCCACTTTGTTAGAATTGTCTGACCGATCTGTGGTTAGGCCAGAAGGCATATTACATGATGTCATGGTCTCGGTTGATTCCTGGGAATATCCAACTGATTTTCTGATAATAAATCCTAAAACCTGACTTGATGGACATCCATTGATCTTAGGAAGACCTTGGCTCGCCACTGCCGATGCCTATATTGGCTGCCAGCAAGGCAATATGATCATAAGCAGGGGAGCAGATATCAAGAATTTAGTGCTATATCCCCCAGCACAACCAAGTGTCACAATAGTCCAAACTAACAGGCACCCTGTATCATATCTTACTAATAACATTAGATCTCCATTAAATATACAAGAAGCACTTGAGTTCAAAGACCAAACAGAAGATGATGCCATCAATAATTTCCTTAGTGAAACTGAACTCACATCTTGTACCCAATGTCATATGATAAAAGCAGCATTTGATAACGAAATAGAAGAAGACCCTCTGAAAGATACACATGATCACACAATCCCTGTCACTTCTGTTGCAAATAGTAAAATTGTGGAAATTGAACCCGGAAAAACCTTAAACATTAACGCCAACCTCACATCCGAACAAGAAACAAAGCTCATCCATATGTTAAGGAAATATAAAGAAGCATTTGCATGGGACTACCCTGATATGAAAGGAATTGACCCCCAGTTACGCACACACCACATTTACATAGAAAACGATGCAAGACCTATTAGGTAGCCTCAGAGAAGACTAAATCCTCATCTAAAAAAGGTGGTAAAAGTTGAGCTTCAAAAACTTTTAGATGTTAACTTTATCTACCCTATCTCTGATAGTAAACGGGTCTCTCCACTTGTGGTGGTACCAAAAAAGAATGGGAAATGGAGAATCTGTGTAGACTACAGGGAGCTAAATAAAGCAACACAAAAAGATCACTTCCCTCTCCCATTCATCGACCAAGTACTAGACACTTTGGCAGGAAATAAATTATTTTCTTTCCTTGATGGCTTTAGTGGGTATAACCAAATACAGATTGCCCCTGAAGATCAAGACAAAACTACTTTTACTTGTCCTTGGGGAACATTTGCCTACCGAGTTTTACCTTTTGGCTTATGCAATACCCCTGCCACATTCCAAAGGGCTATCCTTAGCATTTTTGCAGACCTGATAAATGAAGGACTGGAATTATATATGGACGAATTTACTCCATACGGAGATGAGTTTGACCCAGCACTGGATACACTAGAAAAAGTCCTATAACGTTGCATTGCTACCAGGCTTTGTTTAAGCCATGAAAAATGTTATATGATGATGACAGAAGGACTTGTTTTAGGACATTATATTTCAGCAGCTAGTATTCAAGTAGATCCAACGAAAATCCAAATACTTTTGCTTATTCTTACTCCTACCACTCAAATAGAGGTACGTAGCTTTCTTGGATTTTCTGGTTACTACAGAAGGTTTATAGAACATTATTCACGCATTGCTGCACCCTTGTATGCACTAACTGGTAACGCTGGTTTTCTTTGGATAGAGAAATGAGAACGTGCTTTCAAGGATTTGAAGAAGCTCGTATCCACAGCCCCAGTCCTTCGAGGACCAAATTGGGATTTGCCATTCCAGATATCATCTGATGCCTCAGACACAGCCATTGGAGCGGTCCTTGGACACGAAGAGGATAGAAAACCATATGCAATTTATTACATTAGAAAAAATCTATCCCTTGCTGAATTAAACTATACTATCACTGAAAAAGAATTTCTAGCCATTATACATGCTGTCAATAAATTCAGACATTACATTACTGGATATCCTGTTATCTTGTATACAGATCATTCTGCTATAAAAATATTTAGCAAACAAGCCTATCACAAATGGCAGAATAACCAGATGGCTAATTTTATTGTAGGAATTTGATATTACAATCAAGGATCGACTTGGAAAAGAAAATCCGGTAGCTGATTTCCTCTAAAGAATGCCGAAGCCAGTTGATGTAGTAGTAGTTGAAGATCAATTTCCAGATGAGCATCTCTTTGCTGTTGCTATTTGAACACCTTGGTATGCTGATGTTACCAATTACCTAGCAGTAGGTAAGTTACCAAAGCATCTAACCCCTAATGAGCGAAAACAGATTGTTCAGCAAAGTACTAGATTTTCCTGGATTGGGGGCTATTTGTTTCACATAGGGGCAGACATGCATATCAGGAGATGCGTTTGAGAGGATGAAATTTTTGACATATTGAAAGCCTGCCATGACCAACCATGTGGTGGAAATTTCGTTGATCGCAGGACTGGACATAAAGTGTTACAAACAAGGTATTATTGGCCCACAATTTTCAAAGATGCAAAGAAATTTGTCCAAGCCTGTAACAGTTGCTAGAGAGCGGGACGCCCCAGTCAGTCAGATGAGATGCCTCTGAAACCACAGCTAGTCATCGAACCATTTGAGTGATGGGCTCTTGATTTCGTGGGACCAATCAACCCACCATCAAACCAGAAAACATACATTTTGGTGGCAACAGAATATGTCACCAAGTGGATTGAAGCAGAGGCATTTCCAAGAGCCACAGAAGACTCTGTTATACAATTCTTGTTCCATCTATTTGTACGCTATGGCCTTCCAAGAGAGATAATTACAGACGGTGACCATAGTTTGCTGGAAACAGAATAGCTGTAACACTCAACAACTATCATGTCTAGCATAAAATCACTACTCCATATCACCCGAAGGCAAATGGGCAAGTAGAAAGCAGCAATAAAATAATAGAAACAATCATAACAAAAACTGTTGCATCACATAGACGTGATTGGGCTGCCAGACTACCTGAAGCACTGTGGGCTTATAGAACAACATGGAGAAGTAACACCGGTTACTCACCTTATCAGCTAATGTTTGGAAAACAACCTATTTTCCCCATAGAATTCGAAATCCAAACATTACGAACAACACAGGAAGTTGGTTTAGACCTAACTGAGGCACAGACTAATCAACTACAGCAGATCAATGAGCTGGATGAAACTAGGCTCTCTGCACTTCAATGCACTGCCCTGATACAACAGCAGAGAGATAAATGGCATGATGCTCTCATTAAAAATAAAGTCTTCCATTAAGGAGACTGGGCTCTTTTGTATGACTCTAGGTTTCAGGACTTCCCTGGGAAACTCCAGACTCGTTGGTTGGGACCATATGAAATCCAGAAGGTACACGACAATGGTACCCTTACCCTAATTACTATTGATGGTTCTGGATATGCCTTCAAGGCAAATGGCCATTGAGTCCATCTCTATCGCAAACCACTTACTCGGGAGTCCTTCTGCCAACAGCTATGCCAAGATTCAGATATGGAGATCTTGGGGGAGGAAGACAAGTCTTCCTCACCTGTAATTCACTAAGGAATTTACTTTTCTTTACAGTCTGTACATAACTACTTGAGTTACTTTTGTACATATCTTTGAAACAAGTTTTGCTACCTCTATTGTTCCTTTTCCAAAAGGAATGACATTAGGAGTTTTTGATGTTCCTTTTTTTTCAAAGGAACAACACTTGTGAGTTTTCCTTTTCCAAAGGAACAACACTTTTTCTTTCTGCTGTTCCTTTTCCAAAGGAACAACACTTTTGCTTTCTGCTATTCCTTTTCCAAAGGAACAACACTTTTGATTTCCGCTGTTCCTTTTCCAAAGAAACGACATTTGTGTGTTTCTGCGGTTCCTTTTCTAGAGGAACAACACTTTTTCTTTCTGTTGTTCCTTTTCCAAAGGAACAACACTTTTGCTTTCTGCTGTTCCTTTTCCAAAGGAACAACACTTTTGCTTTCTGCTGTTCCTTTTCCAAAGGAACAACATTTTTGTGTTTTTGTTGTTCCTTTTCCAAAGGAACAACACTTTTTCTTTCTGTTGTTCCTTTTCCAAAGGAACAACACTTTTTGATTTCTGTTGTTCCTTTTCCAAAGGAACGACATTTTTGTGTTTCTGCTGATCCTTTTCCAAAGGAACAACACTTTTGCTTTTTGCTGTTCCTTTTCCAAAGGAACAACATTTTTGGATTTTTGTTGTTCCTTTTCCAAAGAACGAAATTTGTATGTTTTTTTTGTTCCTTTTTCCAAAGGGACAGCATTTGTGAACTATTGTTGTTCCCTTCCTCAAAAGGAACACCACTTGTATGCTTTTGCTCTCCTTATGAAACAACTTGTTCCTTTTGCTATTTTAAATTGAGGATGCTTATTGCTCATGTTCTTTCAAGTCTTTTTGAATACGGCTATGCATTCATGTAATGGGAAAAAAACCACAGCATATGGAAATCAGTCAATCATAAATCACTATCTTTATAAGAAACTACCCTGAATTGGTGAAAAGACACAAGGAAAGACATGCTTATTCATAATCTTTTGTTGCCATTGTTCTACTAATCCTGTTCTGATTGGTTATCTGTATCATGATGGTCCTTTTTAATCCTCTTTGATTGTCATTCAACAATAAGAGCAAAGGATCTATACCTTCCTATTGGGATATTAAGACTTCTTCCACCATTTCTACTCTTAAGGAGTGTTGAATAGGGGTGATTTTAGGAGCGAATGTTCGCCCTTTGGCGAAATTAAGGGGTTTTAAATTTTTAGTGGGCGAATATTTTGTATCATAGTACATTTTTACAAATCACCTCAAATAGCCCACCTTATTTTAAGGGAGAGGGTAAAAAAGGTAAATTTAGCCCTTGAAATTAGGAGTTACAACCTTCCATTCGCCCATTTTCAAGAATAGGTTTTATTTAAGTGAAATGGGCCAAAGCCCAAATACCACATTTATAAAAGAGGTATGGTAAATTAATAAAAATATAAATAAATGAGAGGTATGGTAAATAAATAAAACATTTTTTATATTTACTCCATAAGTCACCTTATATACATGCAAGGGTGTAAACAAATAAAAATATAAGTAAAGTGGAGGTATGGTAAATAAATAAAACGTCTTTTTATACTTACTCAAAAGGTATGGTAAATAAATAAAAATATAAATAAATTAGACGCATGGTAAATAAATAAAACCTCTTTTTATATTTAGTCCATAACCCTCGTTCTATTTATGAAGGCTCAAGAAAGAGGTTTTATTTAAGTGAATCCTATGGGCCAAATACCATATTTGTAAAAGAGGTATGGTAAATTAATAAAAATATAAATAAGCGAGAGGTATGGTAAACAAATAAAACATTTTTTTAAATGTACTCCATAAGTCACCTTGTATTTATAAATGGTATGGTAAATTAATAAAAATATAAATAAACGAGAGTTATGGTAAACAATTTTTTTTTAATACCATGCAAAAAAACATTATTAACCCTAATATTAGTATAATAAAAATAAAAATGGCACATGGTATTGACCCATGGTATTCACCAAAATGGCACATGGTATTGACCCATGGTATTCACTTGGAATGTAGCCTATTTAAATGGGGGAATTAAACCAGAATAGATCCATCTTTACTCTGGATCTACTAACCCCCGAGAGGTATCAAATATCGTGATATGCAAACTAGCATAGAGTGAAAAAATATTTGATCCGATCAAGAGTAAAAATGGATTTTGTAATTTAATGTATGTTAAACATTTTAACTTGGTTAAAATAAAAATCAACTATTAATTTTATTAATTTTATAAATTACCAATAGTAATTTTTAAGCTCCAGGTTTATGATAACCCATGGTATTCATGTGAGCATAGACTATTTAAAGGGGAAATTCTATCTTAGATCCATCTTAATTCTGGGTCTACCAAGTGCTCAGAGGGATAAATAGATTTCATCCCCCTAAGAGTGGTAGATGTGGAGTTAAGATGGATATAGGTTGGTTTTTATGATAATGAAGATATTAAATAGACTTAGGAAATTATATTGTAAAAACATCTTAAGGTGAATGGTTAAGGCATAGACATTGGAAAAGTATATTTGTATACTTTTGTTTTAAACTGAAACAAATCCAGGGCTAAAAGGAATGGATTTATTGCACTAGTCATCCTTCTATAACTTTCCACATATGCTGGAGTAAACAGATTTTAATTTGGGTAATTTTTCTAATTGCAAACGAGAACATACTTGTGTATTGGCAGGGTGGTTACGAGGTCCCTAGAAGTGGAGTAAACAAATTGTAATTTGGGTAATTTTTCTAATTGAAAATAGGAACATACTTGTGTATTAGCAGGGTTGTTATGAGGTCTCTAGAAGTGATGAATTTGAATTTTTCTTGGTTTTATATATAGAATTAGTTTTTTTCTCATGCTTTCTATGAATGGCACGGGTGAATTTTATCTTACACCCACTAGATTATCGATATGTAATTTCGGTAATTTTGATTTCAAAAGATATTTTAAAGAAATGAAATGATTTCATTTGTGTATTCAATAAACACAAGATTTTATAATTGAGTAAAATATTCGCCATGGCTGGTGAGAAATTTGCCAAAAATTATATATACATATCATATTATTGATAAAATCGCCTTCCATTTTTCCTATATACCATGGAGATTCACCCATTTATTATACATGTAAATTTAGGGGGGGTTCTTAAAATTTTCCCTGAGATTCCTTCTGCTTTTGTGCCATTGTTTTATCCTGCTCTGCTAGATTTAGGGTGTGCCACTCAGGAGGCGATGATTCAAGCACGAAGAAGATGGCATCATCAATTGTGATGAAAAGAAGCTTGGTCTAGTTCTACGTCGAATCCTTATGTGTCTTGATATACACATTGTGCATATCCACCTTGAAGTCTGCAAAGTTCCGTAGACTATTGTACACTGTGGGGGATAGGTGCTGCCTCCTGTTAATCCACATCCAAATGCTCACCTCCATGAGCACCTAGAAGATCTTAGTTTCGCGGATCTACGTCGCATCCTTCGTAGCCTAGATAGATGCATATTTTGCAGCCTCTGGAAAGTCCTATTCAATACGAGGGAATTGACTATCCTTAGGCAGTTCCCCTGTCACCAATAAAATAGACAAGAGAAACCACACGTAGTGGAAGGTCTTGCCCTAGTCCCGATCTTCCTTATAGTTGGTTAGGAATTCTTCGCAGATGAATTCAGCCTAGTTGAATTGGACCGCCTCCATGCATTGTTCTGCCAGTGCAACGACCGACACTAGTACCTCATCTCCACGACATTTTCTCATCACCTTCTCAGCCAACAATTGGATGGCTATGCACACCCCTTTATCTTTAATGCTACTGATTGCTTAGCCTCTCTTCTTCTTTTCCAATTTTTACTTCTTCTTCTTGGCCTCTGCGAGCGCAAAATCTCTGCTTTTGCCAGCTATCTCTACGAGGTCCTTTCCTTTATAGGGAAGTTGGGAAATCCTATGGATAAGCTCTGCTGTGATGAGAATAGGCTCCTCCAACCATAAGTACCCATCGTGCACCAGAAAAAGCAGCTGCATAATGACAAATATTGTGATAGGTGCACGATGAAAGTGTGGAATCCATAATAGGTGGAGTATTCTAGCCTTCTCCACATTGCGTAGCCATTTCTGCAGCTCTAGCACTGTAACTGACCCCTCCTTGCTCTGTTTCATGAGTTTTTCAGTCTTTAAATGTGGGAATTTCTCACTGTCTGTGAGGTCCCAGTCTTCAAATTTCATCATGGGCACGCGTCCCAAGGCTGAGCCTTCAAATAGAATTCCGTCTAGGAGGAGCAATGTTTGGAGTGTACTCTTAGCGACATCCAATTCATTGGGTACCTTAGCTTTCCCTTTTCGTAGAGGAATGTATTCGGGTAGCTTTGCTGCAAGGCACACTGACTAGATGCCTTCTTCCATTTCTTCATCCTCCTCTATCTCATATACAAGAGCCTGCAGGTCCTCGTCCTCATCATCTATCTCAATGTTGATAGCCTTACCCTCTTCTTCCATCGAAATTTTACCAAACTACAGATTTCACAAGGACAGGTGGACTTGTCCTACTACCTGTTTATCCTTCTTAGGCCTCAACATTCGAGGTTATTTTAGAATTTCTAGTGCATCCCCAACCTGCACTGTAGGGTTCTGCGCGGCTTCCTCGGTGGTACTGTCTACAAAACCCACACCTCTCCTGGTAGCTGTCATCTTGTTCAAATTGTCTGTAGTTGTTTGCAAATTTGGGGCCTCAAACACTACTTGGCACCCAACACTATGTGTTATTCGTAATAGCTCAAATCTCAACTGAACAAGTGTTGTCTCATGACTAGCCTTTAGAGTTCTATAGCGTCTTTTGAATTTGAATTCTACCGTTCCCCCCACTTCTGAGTCATTAATGCATTCTTGGTGGCAAATTGTCCTAAATCTAGCTCTTAATTCTTGTATTAATTTCCCACCGCTTGCTCCCTTTTGCCTTAAATTGGACCTCTCGTCATGAATAGTGATGCCAATGGTTACTTCCCAGTCTACCCACGTGGCAGTGCAGCCCCCCATGCATGGGCGCGACCCTTCTGTCATGTTGTTTCTGTGCACACCTTCCTCATCACACAGCCCCCAAATAAACTCTTTTAGAGTCCTGCGCTCTCTTTCAACTGTCCAGAGTGCTGAGACTATGCTCCCTAGGGCTATTCAATTGGTCGCACCACCTGTGTGAAACTTCAACTCGCCTTCCAGCATAGCCCGCGAACACTCCTCAATTGTCTACATGACCGCCAACACTATGTGTTCTACCATATGTAGTGCCCACACATGGTTACTGTGTCTAGTGAGGTGCGTTCATAGCCATGGCAATAGATTCATAAATCCACGACGACATTCTTCTAATGCAATGGTATGATCACCTATATCTTGCCTTATCATCCTTGGTTTATAGGTGAGACATGTCTACGTGATCTTGTTTTCCAGCCTCTTGATCTCAGTGTCCATCAAAATGATTTTCTTCCTCAATTGTACTCAATCCTTTTCGAGTGCGTGAAGTCTAAGGTTCCCTCACTGGTTGGCTTCGTGAATCCTTATATGTTATACCTCATGTAGATGTGTGATTTATTCCTTCTATTCATCGCACACTATCACTACTACAGGGTCCAGTACATGTGGATTCCTTTTTTTATTTTCTTTAGTAAGTATCATCTCCATTCTGTTCCACTCCTTTGGAATCGTCTCCGCATTCAGGGTTTCACACATGGTTCGGTAGGCCCACCAAACCATTGGCACACGTAAGTCCCAATCATTTCGTCTTGCCTGGTGAACCTTGTTCAGTAGTCTGCACACCCTATCGAAGACTTCATCGCAGAGAACTGGTAGTGTGCGTTGCCTTTCCTGCTATTGCGCTTTGTTCTAATTCATTATTTTGGGGCTAGTGTGTGCTTGTGCAAGTTTTACAGCATATGTTTGTACCCATCGAGAAAGGTGGGCATGCAAATTGTTCTGCCCCTGTTGACTGACTTGCTTTCGAAGTTGGGGTTTTCCAAACCATAGGTGCATCATCCTTCTCCATCTGTGCCAATCTTCAAAAGTTCCTTGATGCGTACCCCACCATCGTGAGGGTGCTACGCATAGTGCCCACTTTAGTGCATCGAACCGCTACTATTCTAGTACTACACTTTCAAATTTGCTCATAAATTAATCCACCACTGACAATCCATCATATGTCGGCAACTCCCTTGCCTTTGTTGCTAAGCAACGCAATGACCTGATCATCATGTTGCAGTTCAGTGTTGTTACTTCATGCAGACAATTCTGCCATCACTTTATCTCTTCGTCTAAATCTGAAGTGCACGAGCTTTCGTGCTCCCACAAAATCCTCCCATCTGCAGTCGAATTCAACCAATCCTCTCCTTATGTAGTTATCTTGTAGATACAGTCAAGATCGTCATCACTATCATCGTTACGCACCAGTTTGTTGTATCTTGCTCCTTCGACTGGGTCTAGCGATACTAATACGTGTAATGACTTTTTCTCAAAGATCATTTTGCGCTTCTTCAGATTTATGACCCCATTCATATCCATAGCCCAGTCTATTCATAGTAGTGTGGGATAGGAATTATTGTCATCAACAATCTCTATCACTTTAAAATCTACGTGCATGTGTTTGCCTTCAATATCGACTATCACCCCTTGCAATCTTCCCATGGGCAAAATCTTTTGTTCATTCGCCATTTGTAAATGAATAGGGGACCATTGTAACATGAGTCTACCCATGCGTTCCCATGTTTGATTTGGTAGTACATTCACATATGAGCTTAGATCCAGGATTACCTGATCCATTTCATACTCGCCTATTTGTGCAATCAACCTCATCTCCCTTCCTATGCACAATGCATGCTTTCCAAGTTTTCAGACCACGTGCAGTTCTCCTGACCCCATGCACCTAGTGATAAGTTCTTGTAGCCCTTTGACTGCCTTACTGTCGCACAACAGTTTCATGCATGTCTCTAGAAAGGTAGTGAGCATTGAAGGATCCATCCCTAGTTCTAGTTGATCCTTACTACCTGAAGTGGAGGCCTCTTTGAAGCTCTTTTTAGCTTCCATGAATGTCTCCTTTGCATGTTCTACGTCAAACTCAAGTTCCTTTGTAGAAGCCTTGTGAACCCATGTGCTTTCTTCTTGTTGCTTCCCTTTATCATCTCCCATGGCCATACTACTACTGAGCGTCATGTTTACATTTGGGTCTTCTTTGTACAGTTCAAACCACATCATTTGTAAATTATAGGTCAGAGGGAGCTAGAGTACCCCCTTTTCGCACATCTTCGCTATCAACGAAGGGAAATCTTTTGCCTCATGATCAAACTGATTATATTACCAACATGATATCCTAGTCAGGTTTGTACAATTGCAAGAGTAATGCCATGGCCCTCCGCAAATGTAACAAATTATCTGTCCGCAACCCCTTCCTGGTCCCATTCCACCTCGACCCCGACCGTGCCCCTGAAACCTAGCACGTGCCATCCCTACATTTGGGTCGAGTGCTTGTGTTTCAGTCTATACCTTGTAGGTAGGAGTCTGATCCATCATTAGTTCATAGCTTCGGTAGGTGTGTTCATCATGGCCTACCGACTTATAGAAATTACAAAATAACTATTGGGATGTTTGTGTATACTTTTGCAACAGATGACAATTATCTGTGGTATGTTTTCCTCCTATCTGGCAAATCGCACACCATAGTGTAGACACCACACCTGGCCCCACCTGTGCCTCTAGTCTTAATGGCATTGGCCCTCCCCCTCCCAAGTAGTTCATGAACACTGGATAGTGGTCCTTGTCGTGCCCCTGGCCTTTGCATTTTATGCACCACACTTCCTTCCACATCTTCGGCCGAGTTGTCTTGTCCTGTTCAAACTTTGCATTTCTAGATATAGATTTTGTAGTTACACATGGATTTGTTGGACTCCCAACCCAAGGTCTTCTATATGGGTCTCATACAATCTTATTGCCATCTCCAACGCTTCAGCTTGGGTACAAATTTTTACTGTGACAGTGTCGTCCTTAAGTGTGGCATAAGTGAGGCTAAAAACCATGTGTAATGTTTCGCATCTATTAACGTTATATTGTCTTCGTACATCGTACTCTTCAGGCTTTTGTCCAGATCCCAGGGGGTCTCACCCAGGAGTATCGCAATCTCCTTAAACCTGATGATTGATTGTGTCTCTAATTTTGGCCTACTAAAAATTCCCTGTTCAACGTGATCTGGATCTCTGCAATTCCCACATTTGGGTGGTCATTAGAATGCTTGATATACCACACTAATGCACGATCCTCTAGCATGCCCACCAGCATAACCTTTTTAATATTATCATCCATGACACCCTGTGCTTCCCACACTACTCTTACCATGAACCATAATTGGTTCGGATATTCATTTCCTACTCCTCTAAACACTGACAGTTTGATCGCACTTGCCACACTGACCTGCAGTGGTGGCAGAGGTGGAGTGGGTGGAGATGGAGGTGAGGAGGATGAAACGGTGGCGGTGTGGGTGGGGGTGGTAAATGTGGAATTATCTGTCTTATCAAACTGACCGCGCTTCTCGGAGAAACTTTCGTGAGCTCCTCCTCGCTTTCCCATGAGGGTGAAATTAAGGGATTGTTTTCCAGCTCCTCACTACTTCCGCTTCTGTAGATCTTCCCACTTCGCATAGTCCCAAATGTTAATTTACCCACATAACCCACTTTTCACATAATAGCATCTTAATCCAAGTGTTCAAAGATTCAATATACTTACCTCGTGGTCCCTTGAGAAAATGTCACTCTACCTCACTATAGCTAATGGTCATGTCTACCATGAACTCAATGATAAATCCTCCTATTATTTTTTCGAGCCAGTGGTCCACAGCTTCCACTATGTTATCTTCTGATGCTTCTAGTCTACGCACTAGTTCTGTAGTCCACACTATTGGTTTGTCGAGCCTACACCTTCCCTGGCTATCTGCTAACTTCGCAATCCATTGACACAGCTCAGATATAAATGATGCAAAGAAAATTTCTTGGATTTTAGTGTACAAGTAGCGATCCAACCACTATTCCTCAGATACTCGTGGATTTCTATTTTCTTGCGTCGCGAACTCCTGAATCTTCTTGTCCAACTACTCTTCAATTTCTTTCTTTGTAGGATTCCAATGGAATGACTTCAGACATCCTTTATGTAGATCCCAGTCCCAACAATGGAACCATTTTTTGGCTTGTATGGGCTTGACCTAGGTTCAAAGGTGATTTAGCCAAGAAAATCCCGGTAATACTGGCCTTTTCAGCAATAGTCCGTAGAGCATGGATTGAGGTCTCACCCGAAGTAGTATGGGAGGGTGATAGAACCAGGTTTCTACACCCTGGGGATGTCTGATGGGCTTCTAGAGATCTGCGGTCTGACATATCACTACACACACTTGCGATCCCTTTGCAACCCGTGTTGTTGTTTCCCCGCAACCCTACTCAAGGTGTGACCCATATAATAGCCAAGTTCTTTGCTAACTAACTGATTACTTAACTTGTGTGTGTAATATTTATGGTTATTACAACATATTTAGCAATCATATCAGTGCACATGATACATAAACCAATATAAACATAAATAAGATAATGCACAACAAATAAACAAAAATAAGAATCAACTCCTCTTTATTAATATTCAATCCTGATTACAGACTTGACCCTGCCCTGTGCACTCAGCTGGAGGGGTCTACGAACTCAGTTGTGGACTCTACTAGGCCTCTGCACACTTAGCTAAAGAGCCTCTTCCTACCACTACCACCCAAGACACTTAGAAGCCTATTCTAAGATCAAACCATTCCTTTGCTACTTTCTCTATCATCCACTATCTTTATAACTTTAGAGCCTCGCTCTTTATACAATCCCATGGTCCATGGACCATGGGTAGGCCGACATGACTTTACATTACATTACGTTACTTTAGGGCAGATAACCTTATGACTTTAACCTCTACTTTGTGCTCTGCACCCAAAATTCGTAGAGTCTTACAAAACCTTTGACCAAAACTTGGGCTTTGAGCCCCAAAAAATGCGATGGGAGGATTCCATGCCCAACAGGGGATCCCACGCCCAACACTCCTCTAAATTCTTAAATGGCATCATATATACATTGAAAAACATCTTAAACTATAGAGGTCGATATAAAACTTTCCTTCATATCATTCCTATTGGCGGTACCATGGCACAGCACCATTTCAAGATACCAATTCATTTGTATCACATCCAAAGTGTGAAAAAATACATGTACCATTTTTTGTCGAGGTTCTTCACTCTACGCCATAGTCCAACAAGACAAGTGATATCCAGGATCATCCTTGCCATTATAATTCTCTGTGATCCTTTTGTTTGCATGACCAAACCTGAGCCCCATCAATCGTTGGTACTCCCACCAATATCCTATATCTTCATTATGTGTCCCCACCATCATGTAGGCATAGTCCTCAAAGCTATATTGTTGGCTTGTTGGAGCCTGAACCAAGCTCAGAAGTGTTTTATCTAAACAAATTCCAAAACTACCAGCCCTTTCGGCAACAGTCCGTGGAGCACGAACTAAGGTCTCACCCGAGGTAGTATGGGAGGGTGCTGGAACTAGGATTTCGCACCCTAGGGATGTCTTGATGAAGTTTTGGAGGTTTGGAAACTGATCCTGCAAGCTTGCACTACTCTATGTAGCTGTCTGATCTTTGTGTAGCTCTGTAAAGAGCACGAAGAGGCATGGTCTAAATCCTTTAACCTTACTGTGTTATTATTATAGATCTTAACTAAATTTTGTGGGCCTAATATTCTTATCAATTATTCAACATTCATAATAAGTGCACGCAATAATAAACTGTGAGAAGATGCATAAACATATACCATAAGCATAAACATAGATGCACAATATTTCCAAATCAACTTATCTTTTATTAAACATTTGTTCTAACTCTACCCTATGCACTCAGCTACAGGGGTCCACGCACACAGCTGCAAACTCTACCAGGCCTCTGTGCACACAGCTGCAGAGCCTCTTCCTAATCCTACAACCTAAGACTCGGACTTACAGACTCAAAGTGAATATCGTATTCAAAAACCCATATCACTTGAACTCAATACTAAACTGACTTCTACACTTAGAGCCTCATGCTATTTATACTTTCCCATGGTCTGCAGACCATGGGTAGGCCGATACCTTCTATATTAAATTACAATATTTTAGGGTGGAAAACCCTAGACTCTCATGCTTTGCGCCCACATTTTGTGGGGTCTTTACATTTCATTGACCAAACTCGGGCCTTAAGGCCCAAAAATCTGTTATAAGGGATTCACTGCCCAAGAGGCCCCCAACACAATCATCGTGACTCGTCCCGAGTCACTCAGCTGGTGTGGCAATCTTTGCATGAAGTCCATCCAAAAATGCCTATGTTGTGCGAAGGTCCACAACACCCCATGCTGTTGTCATCTGGATCTACTCCATCTCATCCTCTAAATCATCTACATCTGACTTGATTCTCTACTTTGATGCTGGCTTCTAGTACCTTTTTTTACAGTCCCGCAACTTTGTCCAGCTCATTGGGTCGCAAAACCTATACTTTGGTCAGTTAGTCAGATAGCTGGCCCACCTGTGTAGAGCTTCAAGCGACTGCCATTTACTCTTCCTGGGAAGGGTTCTCCATTAAGTTTGACTTGTTGGACCATGCCCCCATCTGTAACTTCTGTGGCCACATATGGTCCTAACTAATGCATTCTGAGTTTCCCCAGAAATGTTTTGAACTTGCTATCATATAGCAATGCTAAATCATTTTCCTTGAATGTGCATATCTTGATATGGTGATCGTTCCAGGCTTTCTCGTGTTGTTTCTATACCTGTTGATGGAATCCCACCAGAAACCATTCTTCCTCGAGCTCTTCTAATTGCGCAAGTCTCTCATCCAAGGCTTCGCGGTCTGACATGCCTATCATCACTGCTATCCACAAACTGGGTACAATGTATTCCATTGGCATGACTGCTTCCGTGCCATAGACTAACCTAAAATGTGTCTGACCTATAAATTTCTTGCATGTGGTTCGTTATGCCCATAATACGGTAGGTATACACAAGTCCTAGTCATTTTCCTGCCTGTTACATACTTTGGTCAGCACAATCTCCAGAATCTTGTTGAATATTTCTACTATACCATTAGCTTGCGGATGGTATGGCATACTTTGCTGATGATACACCTAGAACTTCTCGGCGAGTGCACTAATAGTTTCATTTAAGAAGTGTGTTCCACAGTCACTCATTAAAATTTTTGGGCATCCAAACTGTGTCAACACATTATGGAACAAAAATTTCGTAGTTGTCGCAATCATGCAGTCCTTAACCGCCATTACTTCCACCCATCGAGTCAATTATTCTATTGCAGTGATGATGTAGCTCATGCCCATCTTTCCTTGAGGTTTAATTGGCCCCACAAATTCTACTGCCCATTTTTCGAATGGCTGCAGTGTCATCTATGGGTTGAGTGGCATCTCATCCATTCATGATGGTTTCCTAATTCTTTGACATACGTCGCAGGCCCTACAGTGTGCTTTCGAATATTGATGTAGGGTCAGCCACCATAGCTCAGAGTGAAGAATCTCTTGTGCTGTCGCGCATCCTACATAGTGTCCTCCAACAGCCCCTCCATGTGCTTCCACGAGGATCTGTCCTTGTTCACATTTAGGTACATATCTTCACAATATCTCATTGTTTCCCATTTTGTAGAGGTGCCCCACGATGATAGAAAAGTCTTTCGTGCACACCACCAATTCCTTCTTTTGCTGAAGTGAATATCCCTTTGGCATAGTCCCCATGTTTAAGAAATGAATTATATCTTTGATGTCATCATTCACGACACCCACCGCAAAGAGTTGTGCATCAGGAAGTCCTTCCAGATTGTTGGCTCCTCTCCTATCTCAATTCGTGATAAGTGATTTGGTCCTGCATTTAGACGTCCTAGCTTTACGATGAACTCAAAGTCATATTCTTGAAACAATAGCAGCCATCTACATATACACCCCCCCAACATAGGCTTGCTCACTAGGTATTTCAACGCGGAATGATCGACATACATCTTGAAGTGCCCGCCAAGTAAATAGTGTCGATATTTCTAGAGCGTGTATAACATGGCCAACCCATTGTTCTCAATAGTAGAGTAATTATTTTTAGCTTTGGACAACCGCTGACTCATGAACGTGATCAGGTGATCCACGCCTTCTACGCCTTCTTGCATAAGTACAACTCCTAGTGCGATACATGATCCATCAACGTGTACATGAAATTCTATGTCCCATTTTGGAAAGACCAAGATGGGAGCAGATGCCATTTTTTCCTTGATAATATCCAAACTTTTCTCACAATCATCATTCCAACAATATGTAGCATACGTTTTCAATAGCTTCTCCATTGGCAATGTTATTTGTGCATAGCTCTTGATAAACTTCCTATAGTAACAAGTGTTCCCCAACTTAGTGCGTAGTTGTTTGACACTTTGTGGTGCTTCCAGATTGAGAATATCAACAATCTTCATAGGATCCACCATCAGACCTTGTTTTTAGACCACATGGTGGAGCAGGTTTCCAACGGGGATGAGGAAGGTGCACTTTTCAGATTCAGTGCAATCTGGTGTCATCGGCAAGTATCCAACATCAAACATAAGCTTGCTATATGGTGTTTAACTAACTCGAATACATTCCAATCAGCTAGATAAACCTACAAGAACTTGTGGATGTATTCCTTGAATGCAGCCACCACTACGCGTGAAAATATCGCTGGGACATTCTTCAATCCAAAGGGCATAACGGTGTATTGAAAACAGCCCCATTCAGTTGCGAAGGTTATCTTGCTCCTATCTTCCGGTGCGATCTTGATCTGATGGTACCCTAAGAAGCCATCTGTGAATGAGTAAGCTTCCTAACCCCCTACATTCTCCAATACTTCATCTGTAAATGGTGTCGAGAATGGATCATGAACATAGGCATTTTTGAGCTTTTTAAGGTCCACACATATTATAATTTCTCCCTTCAGTTTTTTCTCTTGTACTACCATAGGACTCACGCAGACTGATTCTTCCACTGGTTCAATAATTCCGGTTGCCAACATTTTGTCTAGTTCTTCGCAAACCTTTTCTTTATACTTCAAATTCAAACGGTAAGGTTGCTACTTAACAAGCTTCATGTCTGGTTTCAAAGTGATCTTCATCATCCCTAATTCGCTAATGATCCCCTTTAAGTCCGTGATTTTGATTGGGAACAAATCTTGATATTCATAGAGTAACTCGGCAACCTTATCTATCGTAGCATCGTCCTAATAATCCCCAAGCATTGCATACTTTAGCTATGCGTCTATACCTATGTTGGCCTTCTTTGTTTTTAGTGGCGCAGTGATGTCAGGGTCCTCAATTGATGGTCCTCGAACTTCGCGACACCCTTTAGTTTCTGGAATATTAATGTTTTTGGGGTCATCAACATCCTCTTTTGCTTGTACGTCATAACATTCTAGGCCACGGCTTAACTGGGCTGCCCATTCTGGTTGAACTTCTTCCAATGGTTCCTGTGGTATTTTGAAGATGGTGGCTTTCACGGCTTGTTGCGCGTTGTCAACAGTGTCCAACCATCGATCTTCAAATGTGAATGTTAACAAAAATCCCTCGCACAAAACAGCCCACTCGCCCGTACCATGTTAGAGTTCCATCTCGATATACCAATTCATGGGTATGACATCCATGGTATGATATAATAAGTGTACCCATTCAGGCTGAGGCTCTTCTCCATAGGCCTTGGTCCATTCTGCAAGGTGCATGCACAGGTCATCGCGTCCATCGTATTTATCTGCCATCCATAGTTCTGGTTTCCCAAATCATAGTCGCGTCATCCTCACGCAGCCATGCCAGTTCTCAAAATTTCCTTGATGTGTTGCCCACCAACGTGTAGGTGTCGTATGCAGTGCCCACTTCAATGCATTGAACCGTTGTTGCTCTAGTACTATGCTCTCAAACTTGCTCAAGAATTCATCCACCATTGTCAATCCATCATATGTCGGTACTCAGGCCTGGGCTGTTATGCAATGCAGTGATCTAGTCATCATGTTTCAATCTAGGGTCGTTACTTCGTTCAATTAATTGTTCTAGCATTCATCTTATTCCTCTAAATCTGAGGCACAGCAACCTACACACTCCCATGAGATTCTTCCATCTGCAGTTGGATTCACCCAATCTTGATCTCGCACAGTTATCTTGTAGATACAATCCAACTCATCTCCACTTCCATCATTGCGTATAGGTTCAGTGTAGTGTGCTCGTTCGGCTGGATCTAGTGGAATGACTACGTGTAAAGACTTCTTCTCAAATATCATCTTCCACTTCTTCAGGTTGATGACTCCATTCATATCAGCCGCCCAGTCTATTCCTAGCAACATTGGGTAAGGGTTGATGTCATCAACAATCTCTATTACCTCAAATTTTGTCTGTGTGCTCGCGCCTTCGATATCAATGGTTACCCATTGTAACCTTCCCATGGGCAAGACCTTTTGTTGGTTTGCCATCCATAATTAAATAGGGGACCACTACAATGCGAGCCTGCCCATGCATTCCCATGTCTGCTTTGGTAACACATTCGCATCCGAACCTAGGTCCAGAATTACCTGGTCCATTTCATATTCACCAATATGCATCGTTAATCTCATCTCCCTCCCAGTGAACAATGTATGCTTTCCTAGTTTCCGAACTACGCATAGTTCACCTGACCCTACACACCTAGTTATCAATTCCTATAGTCCTTTTACCACTTCATTGTCATACAAAAATTTCATGCATATCTCTAGAAAGGTAGTTAGCATAGAATGATCCACCCGTGTCTCTGGTTGATCCTTACTACCTGAAGTAGAGGCCTCCACGAAGCTCTCCTTAGCATCCATAAACGTCTCCTTTGCGCGTTCCAAGTCAAACTTAGGTTCCTTTGTAGGAGCCTTGCGAACCCACGTATCTTCCTTGGGTTGCTTCCCCTTCTCTTCCCCTATGGTCATGCCACTTCTGAGTACCATGTTCACTTTGGGGTCTTCTTCGTGCAGTTTAGACCTCATCATTTAAATATTCTGTATCGGAGTAGGCTGAAGTACCCCTTTCTCGCGCATTTGCACAATTAGCGTAGGACAATCTACCATCTTGTGATCAAACTGAGAATAGTATGAACAAGATATTCTCATTGGGTTGGTAAAATTGCAAGCGTAATTCCCTGGTCCTCTGCAATTTTAATAGATTAATTATCCTCGGCCCCTTCTTGGCCCCATTCCTCCTCGTCCTCAACCTCACCCTTGAAATCCAGTGCATGCCACCCCTGCAGATCGTTCGAGGCCTCATGTTTCTGTCTGCAATCTATAGGTTGGGGTTCGCTCCATAATCAACTCATAGATGCGACATGTATGCTCTTCATGGCCCACTGAACTACAAAAATTACAAAACAGTTGTTAGGGAGTCTGCATATACTTTTGCAACAAATGACAGTTGTCCATCGTGTGCTTTCTTCTTATATGACAGATCTCACACCAGAGTGTGGGCATCACACTTGGCCCTACCTATGCCTCCGATCTCAATGACATTGGCCCCCCTCCTACCAAATAGTTTGTGAATACAAAACAGTGATCCTTATTGTGGCCCTAGCCTTTGCATTTTATACACCACACATCCTTGCGTACCTCCGGCCACGGTGCCCTATCCTACTTCAAGCTCTGCATCTCCATGCATAGGTTCTGTAATTGCGTGTGGATCAGTTGGACTCCCAATCACGGATCCTATATTGGTGTTTCATGCAACCTCATCGCCATCTCCAATGCTTCTGCTTGGGTGGAAAGCTTCTGCTGTGACAACATCGTCCTTAGGTGAGGTGTCAAATATGCCACAAACCACGTGCAATGGTGCACACTCGTCAGCGTCATATTAGCCTCGTGGATCATACTCTTCAACCTCTGATCCAGATCCCATGGGATCTCGCCTGGAAACATTGCAATCTCCTTAAATCCAATGATTGACTGTGTCTCTGATTTCGGTCGGTTGAATTCTCTATTCAGTGCATTCTGGATCTCCACTATTCCTGCATTTGAGTGATCATTTGAGTGCTTCATATACCACGTCATTGCATGATCCTGCAATGCGCTCACCAAGGTAGCCTTCTTAATGTCATCGTCTGTAACCCCTTGTGCTTCCCACATTGCTCTTACCATGAACCAAAACTGATCTGGGTCCTCATTTCCTACTCTGAATATAGGTAGCTTAATTGCGCTTGCCATACTGAATTGTTGGTTTGGTGAAGGTGGTGTGGGCGAAGATGGAGGTGAAGAGGGTGAAGCGATTGGTTGCATAAGAGGATATGGTAATTACAGAATGCACTGCCTTATTAAACTAACCACACTCCTCGAAGAAACCTGAGCATGCTCTTCCTCGCTCGCTTGTGAAGGTGAAATTAAAGGACTATTTCCTAACCCTTCGATACCCTTATAGACCTTTCCGCTCCGCATCGTTTCAATCATTAATGTATTCACATCACCCATTTTTCACATAAAAACATCTTAATCCAGGTATTCAAAGATTTGATGTACTTACCTCGCGGTCCCTTGAGAAAACGTCTTTCTGCTTAGTTGTAGCTTACAGTCGTGTCTATCGCAAATTCAATGATAAACCCTCCTATTATCTAGTCAAGCCAATGGTCTATGGCCCGCGCGATCTTATCTTCTGATGCCTTTAGCTTGTGCACTAACTCTGGAGTCCACACTATCGATTGATCAAGCTTATACCTTCCTTGGTTGTCGACTAACCTTGAGATCCAATCATACAGCTCTGAAGAGAAGGACGCAAAGAAAATCTCATGGATTGTTGTATATATGTAGCAATCTAGCCACCTCTTCTCCGATATCTACGGAGATCTGTTTTCCTATGCCACAAACTTGTGAAATTTCTGATCCAACCACCCTTCAATTTCCTTCTTCACAGGGTTCCAGTGTTCTAACATCAGACATCCCTTAGGCAGATCCCAGTCCTGGCAACGAAACCATTTGTTGGCTTGTTAGGCCCTAGCCCAAGTTCAGAAGTGTTTTGGCCAAAAAAAACCCGAAACTACCGGCCCTTTCAGCAACAGTCAGCGGGGCATGGACTGAGGTCTCACTCGAGGTAGTATGGGAGGGTTCCAGAACTAGGTTTCCACTCCTTAGGGATATCTTGATGAATTTTGGGAAGTTTGCAAACTGATCATGTGCGCTCGCACTGCTTCGTGTAGTTGTCTAATATTAGCGTAGCTCTGTAAAGAGTGTGAAGAGGCGAGGTCTAAATCCTTTAACCTTACTGCATTATTATTATAGATCTTAACTAAATTTTGTGGACCCAATATTCTTATCAATTATTCAACATTCATAACAAGTGCGCACAATCATAAACTATGAGAAGATGCATAAACATATACCAGAAGCATAAACATAGATGCACAATATTTCCAAATCAGCTTAGCTTTTATTAAACTTTTGTTTCATTACAATCCCAACTATGCCCTGTGCACTCAGCTGAAGTGGTCCACGCACACAAATACAGACTCTACCAGGCCTCTATGCACACAGCTGCAGAGCCTCTTCCTACTCCTACAACCTAAGACTTAGACTTACAGACTCAGAGCGAATATCGTATTCAAAAACTCATATCACTTGAACTCAAGACTAAACTAACTTCTACACTTAGAGCCTCGCTCTATTTATACATTCCCATGGTCTGCAGACCATGGGTAGGCCGACACCTTCTATATTAAATTAAAATATTTTGGGGCAAACAACCCTAGACTCTCTTGCTTTGTCCCCACATTTTGCAGGGTCTTTACATTTCATTGACCAAACTCAAGCTTTAAGCCCCAAAAATCTGCTATGGGGGGATTCGCTGCCCAACATATATCCAAGGCATGGAATCATTGTTCTTCTGGTACATCCCTTTCAAATTCATCCAAAAATAAGTTTATGTCACCTATCCGATCATAATATGGAAAATTATGTACCTTGGTTCATATGCAATAAATAAATTTTGTCATTCTATTAAAAAGGAGAGTAGAAACTTCAGGGAACTACTTCTGCTAGTTCTCCAATTCTTCATCTAAGACTGAAGGACATGGGCTATCCTTCTCCTAGCTTAGCCATCCATCTGTGATGGGGTTAATCCAATTCTCATCTCACATGGTTAACTTATAGATGTGGTCAAAATCTTCATCACCATATTCTTCAAGGACGGATTCTATATATCATGCTCCTTCAAAAGGATCTAAAGGAACAACGAGCTTGGTTCTATTTTTTTTAAATACCATACTTCTCCTTTTGAGATTGATTATGGCATCCATATCAATATCCCAATCGATTCTAAGTAAATATTGATGTGGATTACTGTCATCCACAATCTCAATAACTTCAAAATCCTCCATTATGCTTGCTCCTTCAATGTCTACAAAAACGCCCTGCAATCAACCCATTAGGATAATCTTCTATTGATTGGCCATGCACAGCTAAATTGGTGACCATTGCAACTTTGGTTTCCACATCCACTCCCAACTCTTCTTCCGTAATATATTTGTGTTTGATCCCAAGTCCAGAATTACTTGATCCATTTCGAATTCACCAATCTTCTTAGTTAATCACATTTCCTGACCAATTATTTTCTTATTTTTGTTGGCCTTATTTACTGTGCGTTGTTCAGGTTGTGGCTTCTCTTTACTGGCACAGTTTTCAATTAATTATTGCAACCCATCCACTACTTTATGATTTCTTTGCAACTTCATACACACTTGTAGAAAGGACTTCAGAATAGTTCGATCAGGGTTCTCCATCACAGTAACTACTTTAGGAGCACTCTTCATTGGTACTAGTTTCATTTGTGTCTTTGATGTCAAAGCTCCTGGGTCCATGAAACTCTTCTTCACCTCCAAGAAAGTTTCCTTTTCCTTCTATAGATCGTACCTAGTATTCTTCTCTTCTTCCTTCCTAACCCATGTATCTGCCACAAACTTTTTACCTTATGCTTTATCTTCTCCAGTAGCCACACCACTTCGTGTCACTATATTAATACTTGGATAATCCTAGTGCAGTTTAGATCTCATCATTTGTAAATTTTGCATAGGTTGTTGATTCTTCTTTTCCTGCATCTTAGCCATTAAAAAAGGGAAATTTTCTATCACATGGTCAAACTGAAGGATGAGTTGGGTTTTGACAATATTGCACATAATCTCCAGCTTTGCCATAATTATAGCATATGATCTGACCCCATCCAATTCCAATGCCTCCTCCTCAACCATGTCCCTGACATTGGAATCCTCCATGGACCACGGGTGAACCATTATCTTTATGTGGGAAACCTTCACCTTGCATCCTATATGTCAGTGTTTGATCTACCGTCAAGTCATAGTTGTGAAAATGGCTCTCATCATGTCCTCTTGATTGACAGAACTTACATAATAATTGTTGGGCCATCTGCACATATTTCTGTAGAAAATAGTAGTGATAGGTCAGGTGTTTGCCTTAAACTCAGAAAATACTACACCATACGCTTGGTCCATACTTGGTCCAACACTAGGCTTCGATTTCAAAGGATTGGGACCTCCGCCATCTAGATAATCAAGATAGACAGGACATTGGTCCTTATAGTGACCTTCCCTTTTACACTTTTGACACCATACTTTTGTGCACATCTCAGCTTGAACTTTCTTTCCTTTCTTCAAGTCTTGCAGCTCCATATGCAAGATTTCTAACTGAGAATACATCCATTAAACCCCTATGTGAGTATGTTGTACCGGTGAAGCTTCTAAATTCATCGTGATTTCCAATGCTTCAGCTTACGTCCCAATCTTTTGTTGTAATAGTGGTAATCTCAAGTGTGGTAATAACATAGCTATATACCACTCTTTGTGCAATTTTTCAAAGATATGGAAGTTGGCTTGTCCCATCAAACATTTTAACCTTTGATTTACATCTGAGGTAGCCTCATCGAAGGCTTTGTTAATTTCTTTTATTTATGTAATACATTGTGACTGTGACTTGGGCTTCTTAAACTCTGTGTTTAGTGTGTTCTTCATCACAGCTAATGAAGTAGTTGGATTTGTCATATTGTACTTGATATACCATTAGAATGCTCTGTCGTGCAACATTGTGACAAGTTGCACTTTATTCATATCATTGTCATTGATTTGCTGCACTTTCCACACAACTTCTGTGACAAACCAAAATTGATCAAGATCCTCTAATCCCTGACTTTTAAAGATAGGAATTTTCACTGATTTAGCCATGTCGAATACTGGAGGTGGAGGTGGAGGTGGAGGTGTAGGTGTATGAGATGGAGGTGAAGGTGGAGGTGGAGTGGATGGGTGAGGAATCCTAGAAGTGCCTTGAGTTTCAGACTGCATTGTACCTCTATGTGTACCAGGGTTTCTCCTTTCTTCTTCACTTTATGATTCACCCAATAATGGATTGTACTCACCCTCAATAAATTTCTCACGATCTACTCTTAATCTTTTTATGCTTTGCATAGATTTAGTCTGGCTTCTCTTAAACATCAATATATAAGCATAACACCCTTTTCACATAACAACATCTTAATCTAGAGCTTTAAGGAATTCAGATACTTACCTTATGGACCTTTGAAAAATTTGTACTCAGCTTCACTGTAGGATACTGTTGTGTCAATTGTGAGTTTAGTAATGAAGCCTTTGAGGATATTATCAATCCATTAATCAAAAACTCTTATGAACTTATTTTCAGAATCCTTAAGTCTCTTAATTAGCTTTGGGGTCCACACAATAGGATTGTCGTGTTTCCAATAAGGTTCGTTTACTGCTAGCTTTGAAAGCCGCTCATGCCGCTCATTAGCGAACGATGCGAAAAATATCTCGTGTTTTTCCGTATAGATATACCTCTATAACCACCTTTTTGTGTACTGGAATGGATTTTTTCTTTCCTATGCTGTAAATTTGTGCAACTTCTGATCTACCCAATTTTGGAGCTCTTTTCTATTCGGTCGCCACATCACACATCCCTAAGATAGATATCGGTCCCAACAACGAAATCATTGGTCATCACTGAGGGGAACTTTGATGAAATTGGTGACACCGTCTGAGCTGCAACAGAGGAGATGTGGGGTAATATTGAAGATCAATAAAGGGCAGTATTAACAAAGGTTTGGTAGGGCCTTAAAGAACTTCAGGTTCAAACGAATATGATCCAAGTGAGCGTGGTTCAGGTGAGCATGAATCAAGTGAGCATGGTACCTTTGATAATCAATCTTACCACATACCACTGAGCATTACTTTTTCCAAAAAGATCACTACACATAGAGACTACAAAATAAACAAAGAGCACACAAAGATTAAATAATCTAAGCCTCATTCTCATGTCACTCCCCCTTCAAACATTGGACGAGCTACATCAGGGCATCACAGATGAGCTCAAGGTATTGGAGCAATGAGCTCTGTTGGTCATAAATGAAGTCAAAATCAACAACCAACAGATGTTTGAAGGAAATACTAAAGTAGTGCAGGATTGTGAGGAGGTAGTTGCATGCAACCTACAGCAAGAAGAGGCAATAACCAAAGTATGCAATGAGAGTCCAGAGCTCCAGATTCCAACCGAAGTAGCTTCCGCAGAAAAACTTCAGAAACTGGTAGGAGAAATCATAGAATAAAAGGAAGAGGTGGGAAAGGTTAGATTTTAACTACATCTTCATATTACGGAACTTCAGATGAAGCTACAACCTACAACACCACTGGAAGTTTGAGAGCAGTGAAAAACTTCCATAAAAGTTGATATGGAACAAATAGTGACTGTAGTTAAGGACTATCATCAAATTTTTGAACATACAATGGAAGTGTGGGCCTCATTGCACGAGGACCCACATGTGTAGCAGATAGAAGTGGAAATAAGAGACAATCAACTACAGTTTGATGAGCTTAAAGCAATGGTACAAACCTTAGCACCTATGTAATGGTTCGCCCATCTCCAGGAAGGAACACTTCTGCAGGGACAAATTGATGAGATGTGGAGGAAGGCACAAATCATCTTTGAACAGATGAATCCTTGGGAATATGAGACTAGCTAGATCTCACAGAAAATAGAGGGAAAATTGAAGAGCATGCGGCTAACATAGAGGACAATATACTTTGCAGCAGAAGCACCAACTGTAGGTTTTAAACCCATACAAAAATTACCTTCATACGAATTCTAAAACACATAAAATAAACAATGTGATAGCATAACACATAAAACAAATCTACACAGAGATTTTCCCCTGGATCCCAAAACTGGAACTACTAGCCTGATTTTTCATTATGTTCCTTTCAATGTTACAATACATATTTATACATGTTGAAGAATCCAATACCATGGACCGAAAACCATCGCGTCCAAAACCATGTGTGAAAATCATGAACAAAACCATAGGTAGGTCCGGCCAACCTAATATAGGGTTCAAAAAAAAAATCTGGGGGCAATGCCTTAGACCCCGTAGAGGGGGGCTACCCACCCCGCTCAAACCCACTAGAAAAAGGGGGTTGTTTCCCCCCCTGTGACCCCCCCACTACACAATCAACACAATGAAAGGGGGGCTCTCCCCCCCTTCTAAACCCCCAGTTCACTAAGTAGGCTAGTCATGGAAAGAGAGCTTAGTCATTTATCCATCCCTACAACACCCATTATTTCTCTACACCAAGAGAACTTCTCAGAGCTCACATATTTTGTCAATGCATCTACAGTATTCTTCAAAGTGTCCACCTTTACCAGCATCACCTTTTTGTCTTCTATCATATCCCTCACAAAGTGATACTGAACATCAATGTGCTTTGTCTTTGAATGGTAAGCAGGGTTCTTTGCCAAGAAAATTTCACTTTGGCTATCATAGTCTATCCGTATAGCTCCTTGTACTAACCCCATACTTGAACACAATATCTGCAACCAAACTGCTTCCTTGCTTGCATGAGTGGCTACCATGTATTCTACCTCTATAGTTGACAGTGCCACTACAAATTGTTTCTTACTCATCCAACTGACTGCGAATCCAAATAGGTTAAACACATACCCACTTGTAGATCTTCTCTGATCCACATCTCTAGCCCAATCCACATCAACAAAGCCATGGATATCCAAGACTCTATCCAATCCTGGTCTTCCTTGGTAGCACAAACCATAATCACTAGTGCCACGCAAATACCGGGAAGCCCGCTTCATTGTTGTCCAATGCTCCTTCCCTGGTTTTGACATAAACCTGCTCAATACTCCCACTACCTGTGTTATGTCTGGTCTAGTACAGACTGTCGCATACATTAGGCTACCGACTGCACTTGCATATGGAACACGGGACATATCCTCTTCCTCTTCTTATATCTTGGGACACTGTTTAGCAGATAAATTTACACCTATAGGAATAAGAACTTTCGCTGGTTTATTATCCTACATATTAAGCCTTTGCAATATTGTCTTGACATACTTCCTCTGGTTTAACCAGAGCTTCTTCTTTACCCAATCTCTTTTAATTTCCATGCCCAAAATATAGTTTGAAGCACCAAGATATTTCATGTCGAATTTGGAGGACAACTGGGTCTTCAAATCCTAGATAATTTCTTTGTCATTTCCAACCAGCAACACATCATACACATACAATACCAAATAAATAACATGGTCACCAATTAATTTAAAATACACACAGTGATCTGCTTTGCTTCTGGTGAAGCCAAGTCCTTGTATAAATTTATCAAATTTCTAATACCACATCCTTGGTGACTGTTTTAACCCACACAGAGACTTATTTAACTTGCATACCAGTTCTTTCTTACCCTTCACAGCAAAGCCTTCAATTTGCTTCATGTAGATCTCCTCTTCCAGATCCCTGTGAAGAAATGTTGTCTTCACATCCATCTGTTCTACCTCGAAATCAAAAGCAGTAGCAATAGATAAAAGTATTCTAATATAAGCTACCTTGACAACAGGAGAAAAAATATCACCAAAATCAATTCCCAGCACCTGGGAATAGCCTTTTGCTACCAACTGAGCTTTGTATTTCTCCACCTTTCCTTTTGCATTTGTCTTCTTCTTGAACACCCATTTGTTGCCAATGGGTTTCCTTCTAACCAACAATTCCACCAGATCCCAAGCCTCATTTTTGTGCAAAGATGCCATTTCATCAACCATGGTCTCTTTCCAGAGTTTTACATCCTCTGAATCTACTGCTTCCTTCACAGATCTGTGATCATCATCAGTAATAGATAAAGCAAAATTTGAACAAAAAGTAGATGGACTATACCTTTCTAGCTGCGTTCTTTCTCCAATTGATCTTCTCACACTCGGAGTTTATGGCTCTTCATCTTCTCATTCCTCCTCTGCTGTAGAGTATGATTCTTCCTCCTTTAGCTCAAACTCTATCTTCTCAGGTTCCTTTGGACTTCATGTTTAATAAAATCTTTCACCTCTCTGAACACCACATCTCGGTTATACACAACCTTCCTTGTTACTAGGTTCCAAAGCTTATAACCCTTTAAACCATCCTTATACCTAATAAAGATGCACTTTTGAAATTTACTATCCAACTTGGTTTGTTTCTCTTTTGAAACATGTACATATGCATCACATCCAAATACCCTCAGATGTGAAAGAGAGGGTTTATTACTAGTCCATACCTCTTGTGGAGTCTTATCCTCCAACGCTGATGAAGGTGATCTTTTGTCCAGGTGACATGCTATCTCCACCGCCTTTTCCCATAATTCTTGTCCTAACCCAGCACCACTGAGCATGTTTCTTTCCCTTTCCATCAACATCTTGTTCATTCTTTCTGCAAATCCATTTTCCTAAGGTGTATATGGAGTAATCTTCTATCGTGCTATACCACACTTCTTACATAATTCTTCAAATTCCTTACTATAAAACTCTCCATCGTTATCTGTCATCAGCGCCTTTATCTTCTTCTCTATCAGGTTCTCCACAGAGCTTTAAATTTTTTAAGCCTATCAAAGACTTCAGAATTCTTCTTAAGGAAATATATCCATGTATTCCTTGAGAAGTCATCTATAAATGATACATAGTACATGTTGGCCCCCAGTTTTGGTCTATTTTTGCTTAAGAAAAATTAATTAATACTTATATTTTCCATCCCTTTTCCATCACATCCATCTAATTTTGATGTATTTTATGCATATTCAAGTGTTTAATTTTAATTTTGAAATTTCTAGAAGTTTTTATGAAAACTGAGTTTCAAGTGCAATTTTGGACTGAATCAGAAATTCCCGTAATAGTTATGTGGATGACATATTTGCAGGACACTTGGGCTCGAGATGGATGCATGAATGGAAAGCTTGGGAACTAGGACTGAGCTAACTCCACTTGGTTTGGTCAAAACAATATTTATTAGGCCCCGTCAAGGCTAGTCAAACATGACTAATCACTAGAAAATCCCTAGGAAATAGGGCAATTTTGAGATTTTATGGGATTGACCATATTTCTTGGGATGAATTGTATGAGTTTGAATTAGATAAATTGATATGAGTAGATATGATTGTTAGAAAGATTATAGATCAATTTTTTCATAAACTTCTATTTAAGCCAAGACTTTGATGGCTTATGAAATGTAATTTTTATGTAACTTTTGTATAATTTTATGTTGAGACACTTTGGAGTTTGAAGCTAATTTGAGGAACCTATTTCATTTCAATTTTTTTTTCATTCTTGGTTGATTTACTAAAGTTGTTGTAGATGAGATTTCTTCAAGTGTGCAAGGCAAGGGTGGAGGGCCCCCACACCAAGCTAAGTGCACTTCTTGGTTCAATTTTCATAGTTTTCATAGATTAGTTTTTGTTTCAAATGTATTTAGATGTGTGATGATTGTTGAATGAGTATTGGCTTAATTCTAATATACATATGAAAGGACACACAAGAATTTAAGTTAAATTCCCCCTCTATTTGATCTTGAACAAAAACTGAATTTCATTCTCCATTTCTTATTTGAAGTTATTTTTGCATTTCTGGTTTGTAGCATGGTGATTGTGATATAGTAGGATTGTGAAGAAGGACAATCTGGACCTCCTTAGTTAGGAGACTCTTCTTTTACATCTTCTGCATCATAAACCATTGTTAATTAGTGCTCTTAGATTTATCTTCATGAAAGTAGTATTGTAGGGAAGGACAACCTGGTTCTCCTAAGTTAGGAGCCTCTTCCCTCACATATTACATAAATGAATTAGAAATTGTTAAAATAGGTTTATATTTGTAATATGTACTTCTTTACTTCTTCAAATTTTATCTTCTAAACTTGATTATATCTGATGTCCATACATTGTGGATTTGCCTCCAAGTTTTACAAACTCGGATTGATAATTAAATACTTGTGTTAATTTATGTTAATAAATTAACCCAACATTTTGGTGCCCTTTCCGGGGAGGCAATTATCAGCATAGTCAAATAGAAGATAAACAAAAACACTAAAAAATTTAGTTAGTATACATTTCTCTTAGTTATGTTTCTTTATGCCTAGAAATAGAGATCCTAAAATTAGGTTTCCAAAACAAACCCCCCAATGAAAACATAAAATAAAAAAATAACTACAAAATCCATTTACAAGACAAGATCTAAAAAATGATGTTAAATAATAGGTTAGAACACTACTCCATTCTTCTACATTCTTTCTCATCAAATCTTTATGATCAGATAAATCTTCATGTCCAAAATTTCATTAAAGTATATTTTTCAAATTTGGATATGAGTTCACTTATGATCTTGTTACAGAAATGGATGCACTGGAAATTCTCTTATACTTAAGAGAATGAATTATTTTTCTAAAATATAATAGGATAGAATAGAATAAATAAACAAGTAGAATGAATTCACAGTAAGACTTCCATAATAAATTTGTTTCAAACTATTTCTTCAAATCATTGTTCAATATTCATTTGAAAGCACTACATGGCAAAATGTAGTAAGAACAAGCCTATTTTGGGTAACCATATAGGATCATTATGAAATCATTTTTTTTTACATATCTCCTGAAATCTAGTTTTGGAATCCATTTTGAAGTTTTCAATTTATATCGCAAATAAGAATGTGATCAAAATCAAAACTAGGTCTCAAGTGAAATGTTGAGGACAGAGTTAGTACAACCTATATTTAAGGTGTCTAATGGAAACATTTTTATCTGAAATTCATAAGGAAGATAGCCCTTGGAATCTAGTTTCCAAATCAATTTGAATCACTTCAATCAGGTATCATATGAAAAAGTTATTCTTGAAATACTAACTGCTTTTTGAAAACTCTGCATGGTGACAATTCTAGGTCTTGACTGTTCCTTGGCATATTTGACATACCAAATCATCTTCTTTTCAAAACTTGTTTATATGGGAGATTTCTATTCAATTTTAGTTTAAGACACAATTTGAATCATCCCATTTGGAGGTGAAATGAAACATTTATGCCACATTTAGTGACTACATGTCTTCAAACCAGTATAGTAAAACTCTTCCTCTAGTTATGTTCATCACCAATTTTGTGCTATCAAGCCTAAGAATTTTTAAAAACTGTTGTTATTGGAAATGAAAAAATGATTCTACTTTAATATCCAAGTAGAATCACATTGATCCAATCTTTATCGAAGAAGTTACACTTCAAACAGTGACTGTTGGTCTAGTTAAAAATTAACAAGCAGCTCTATCAAACATGGAATTCCTTATAATTTTTACCATATCACTTTAAATAATTTTGAAAACCTGTTTATACTAGAGGTAGCCATATAAATTCACTTAAATTTGGCTTTGGAATCACTCTAATTCGATATAAAATGAATATTTTGTAAACAAAATACCACTAGGAGGTTTAGGCTGGCCACCATTCCTCAAGGGGTAAATAAATGGAATTTGTTTGTATATTATCTTTGGACTTGTTTTCTAAGCAATGCTTGTAATGATTTACATATATATTGGAATAAGAGAGATTTTACACCTCTCTTCCTCCATCATCTAATGGTGTATTGCAGGCAAGTGCTATGTTTTTGTAGGTCATAGGAGGAATGAAGGAGTGAACTCCATGAATGAAGTAATTTTCAAAGTCAAATTCATATTCCAAAATATGAATAAAAATGTTCAAGTCAAAGAAAAGTGAAAATTCACCTTATGTTGAGTTAATTCAATGAAACTCAAACTCTTGAAGCTTGCTCTTAGATGTTGACCAACAACACCAACAAACCCTACAACATGATCGATATCAAGGCCAAAAGACATGAAGATAATCATCAGAAGAAGCAATCAAGTTCAGTACCATGTCAAGTCACATCAATCTCTAAAGAAGCCTTTCATAAGCCATATTTTTCATGATTTCATCCATCATCCATACTGTATGTTAAGCTCCATGACCATGCATGTTGAAGTCCAGACTTATTATCTATCCATTTACTACTAAATCATGACTTTAATATAACCTATTTTCATAAGCTTTTCATACTTCCCTACTCCATTACAACCCACCTCCATCCAGAAAAGAAAAAACAAAAAATAGAAAAAGGTCAAAAATAATAAAGGAGTTTGGTTGTGAAAATCCACGAAAGTGGCATAATACAAACTCGAATTCATATAGGAAAACCAACTTGTTTGGCCAATATGAATTCTCTATTTTGTTTTACCATTTCTTCAGTTTGAGTTTGCAGGAATCATCCTCCAAAATAAACAAGACTTGAGTACAAGTCTTCCCATCAGCAAGGGGGGAAGGTTTGCAAAAAGAAACTTAGTTGTGCAGCTGAATTGACTATGGAACTTGTATTGTTGGTAGTTGGGACCTGAAATATTTTTGAAATCAATAGCAATTGGGACCTGAAATGTTAGCAAAAACATGTATATATTGCATAAAAATATACATGATAGAAGGGACTTGAGTTATTATAAATCAATTGCAGAGGGACCTGAACGACATCGATAATCAATGGACTAGAATCAGTGTTTAGAACAAAAGGTAGAAATAAGCTTTATGTTTCTATCTATCTACGATATTCGAACAAGACAACTTCATCCAATATTGTTAAGGAACAACAGTATTCATCCAATACTATCAGGGAAGTACAAGTATAGTAAGTGCACAATTTTTCTCTTGTAAATTCAATTTTTTTTTTGTAGAAATCTTTAGACCTTGTTAAAATTGAGTTAAAACCTGAATGCATATTTTATATTCATCATATTTTCCTCATTCTATACCCATTAGCCTATATCCATCCTACATTTACATTCTACATTTACCCTATACCTAATCCAATGTACATATGTACATCTTATATTCATTCCATAACCCTAACATTTCATAACCGTAAATATCATTCTCGATTTACCTATATTTATTTTCTACATTCCATATTCATTTCATAACCCTAAGTATTTTTCCTCTAAGCAAAAGGGATCAAAAGAGTGCAACATGATGGAACCTGCACAAGAAAATCAAACATTAGACATGGAGATAATTTTAAACATGACCTAGGTGGTCATTTTAAAATTATGAGAAATATTTAAACAAGGAAATATATGCGCATGTATTAAGCATAAAATCTTTGAGCGCATGACAAAAGTGGCAAACTATACAACGATATTAGAATATAAAGGTAGGGGATATAATTACAACAAGCTTGCAACCATTGAAACAATATGATTTCAAAATACATGGTTCATATTATGATGAGGTCAAAATCGTGGGTAGTGGCATGAACGCAAGCGAAGTTATGATGCACCAAACACATCATAAACTTGCATGGCAAGGTGGCAACGGCTAATGCGTTCAACAGTTCAATGGATAGTGCATTGGCAGGGCCATAAATAGTATAGGAGGATAGCCATGACATAATGGAAGGAAGGGTCATAAACAGTATAACCTGCGCTAAAGTCATAATAACAAATATTAATGCAAACAATAAGTTGGATGGTGTCAACAGCACGGTGCAAATAATTACAAACGGTTCCAATTATCAATTCGATGGTATATGCAGGGCATACTAGTCAAAAGGACAACAACCAAATAAGTGAAATGGCCAAAACGTTTAAAAAAAAAACAAAGAAATAAGCCATGTTCCATTCTAGTCAGAGGACAGCAAACAAAATGGTTAAAACATTTTTGAAATAACAAAAATAAATGGTGTGCATTCAATAGAGAAGAGATCTACCATTGTTGAAACTCAAAACAATAAATTTCTTTGCCATCATAGCCATTTGAGGCTCAGGAAAGACGATAGATGTGATTGGCAAGCAGTTGAGAGAAGAAAAACGTTTTGACAGCAGAGGATAAAAATAGTTGAGTATGAGAAGAGATAAGTAGGTAAATAGTGCCAGTTGGTTTCTCAGAATCTCGTGGAAATTTCATGTAAGACGAGATTTGATTTGCTTCTATTTTTAAGAAGATTGCAGAGGTAAAGTCGGGATTACAATCACCAAATTTTTTGCAAGAAATGCCTATCATTTAAATGTTTATATATTTGTTTATGCCACCAGTCAGTACGCTAAGGCATTGAAATGAAGGTTGATGATATATGAATAATGAAGAGCGCCATTAAACAGTCAACAAGTCTATCCATTAGTCAGGTAAATGCCGAAAACTCACCATGATTCCAGAAAATGATAAATGTAAGGGTTAGATAAATGACACTGAGTTAATGAAGCAAACAACCATGCATTAAAGAATAAATCTATTCATAAGTGTAATCGCATGAAATAAGGATTTGATTCAAGCATGTAGTTTATGCAAAACAACCAATAGATTACACTTGTGCGAATAATAAGGCATTTCAACCACATCTTGCATGCAAAATATGTCATTAAAACAAAGTTTTTCTAGACTGCATTGCATGTTTTGTAAAGCAAGGATTGTGTATTGCAAAGGAGTTTTTTTTTATGCTGTTACAAAGGGCTCTATCACATGTTTTTTTCAAGCAGGCACTATAATGTGCATTTTTGCATAACAGGGATTGTAGATTGCCAAAACAGAGGTGTTTTTAAGTGTTGTTAAGAGATTGTATCAATTGAACAGATCAATTCTTAATTGCTATCACAGGGGATTGTATAGTGTGTTGTTGTAAAAGAAGGGTTTTATACTATAAAAACAAAGGAATATTGTCTTTTAGTGCTATTGTAAAGGGCTAAATCGCTTGTTTTCTTTGTAGAAACAAGTTGTTTTTAGAGCTATTACAACTAGGGCGGAGTTGAAAACCATTTTTGTTCTCCTTTCATACAGCACTGAAGATAAGGCTTGTATGATGGATTATAAAAAAAAAAAAATTGCCTCAAGAATACATTAAGAAATACAAAATTATGACATGATTATTTTGTTTTCTTATGTATTTCTATTTCAAGGAAAAGCTCAGTATTTTTTACAAAGGTGTTTGTTTCTTTTCTACAAAGGGTAATGATTTAAAAAAGGGCAGTGACTTATTGCTGCAGCGAGATAGAAATTAAACAAACTTGCAATTCAATTGCTTCTAAAGAGCATCAAAAAGAGGTAAGCAGGATACTGAAGAAGCATTTGAAGAGAGAAATTGATTTTAAATTTCATGATCATGAAATTTTATTCAGTCCTGAAAATGCATTTTGATTTTTAAAATACCACTATTTTTTGTTGCTTTTTATGAGCAAAAGAAAATGGAATTTGAAAACGGAAACATGGGTTTTCTTCATAATCAGCCTAATTAGGCTCATCGTGGGAAATTTTCTCCAATTCATTTCTATTTGGGATATATTTATGGTTCTTTTGACCCCTATTTTGCATATTGCATGGGTAAACCAGTGGCCAAATTGAAAGCGAATGCCTAGACATAAAAAAATTTGCTTCTTTTAGTGAGATGTAAGGGCAACTGGATATTAGATCCTTTGAGTAAATTGTTGATATTGCTAATTTGAGAGGGACATGAATCCTATGTCAAAATGTATTGCAAAATTCAAGTTTTACTTGTTATCTTCTCTGAAGCTACTCATCCAAAATGATATATTGGCATTCAACAAAGGAGGAATAGTGTAAAACTTTTGAGTTTGTATGTTGATGATGAAACTCATCACACATTGGAGACATTCTTTTTCTCATCACTCTAGAATACATAGTCCAAGCCATAATTTTTCCACTGATAGGTAAAGAAGGTCATCTACAAGAAAAGAGAAGAAGAACATGAAGGTATAGATATCCTTTTACAGGTAGCTCAAGAGAAAAATTCATCTTCAAGGGTCAGAGCCACGGGTACATCAGCAGGCCAGTCAGCAGATACTGGATATGGCATACTTGCATGGCTTCTTCAGTGTGTATCGCTCGCGCCAATGGGGGAAATCCTCCAAAGAGGGCGTGCCAGCTGGCGCTCTATCTTAGAGTCGCACTCGTGCCAGCCCAGTTGGGTAAAGTTTTTAACAAACCAACTTACGAAGGTTCTTCCTAACCTATTCATGAACTGATTCCATCTTGAGTTGGTTCAGTTTGGCTTCGAATCTCCATAGAAGGAAATTTGTTTGCCACCCTCTCATGGAAGCTTCTTAGTGATAAAGCCAATCCCATGAATATTGTGGATGATCCTAACTCCTTCCCCTCTATTTATAAAAGAATCTCCTTTTGCCTTTGACAAGCTAGTTCTAGTTCCAAATTCTAAGTCCCAAAGTCTGAGAATTGCTAAGCTCATGCTACAAGAAGCCTCTTTCATTCCCATAAGGCTAAATCTAAAGTGAGGAGATTCTTGTCCAAGTAACCAAGGAGAGAGAGGCTTGTTCCCCATTCCTAAAAAGCTTTGCAAGGCATGTGCTGCTGACCACCCAGCCAAAGGAGGATTTGACGTCAGAACTATGGTTGTATTCTTCTTTGTTTATCAATAATAGACGACTATCATTATGGTTCCACTCTTATTGTCTTGTCGGTAGTATGTCGCTCTTGAACATGGCACTTATCTGCATTCGTGTCTGGGTGGGGACATCTCATCTTGTTTTTACACTTGCCTCTATGGGTTTGGGTTATCCTGTTTGACCTCACATCTGCTCATTGCCCTGTCACCGTGACCCCTGATCATTTGATGTCAAATAATACCAAGTCCACTATCGTGCCGCCAATATGTTCAAGAGAAGTTGACCTCTGCAGAATACTCAACCTCCCTTTGATACCTCACATAATCTAGATTCACAAACATCTTATCCTTCTCTGTCTCGTGTCGATGATGTGGGAAACATCATGGCCCACCTTCGATCAAGGTCACTTCCTATCGACTTCAGCTCACTATCCAGGAGGTTGACTTAGAGAATCCCTTCAGGTGCCTTGGAGCCTGCATGCCTCAATGGCAGGTTCTTCATGTTCAACACGAGGTTTTCATCATCGGACTCCAATTGAATGATTCTACGGATGTTCGACGTCGGCTCACTGATTCGCATGTCGTAGATTGTACCTATAGTACCTTGAGGACCATTTTCATTATTGGTGGTACCTCTTGTGTCTGTTAACAGTTTTCATCATTGACTGGTAATCAAATGATGTCCTTGCATGTTCGACTTCGACTCCCATATTCGCATGCTTGAACTTGTGCTTTGTTCGGGTCGAGATTGAGCGCAAGACCCTGGATTTTGTCTGTTGAGATCTAGGTTGCGATTTTGTGGATTATTATGATCATTACATGACTCATTCACTGGATGGCTGCGACCATGCCTGAGTCTACTTATCGATCCTCACTGGATGGCTGTGTCCATACCTTGGATCCAGATTTTTATGTACTTTGCTATGGATGGTTGCGCCCATACCACATACATCATGTACTTGAGATATCAGTTGTACTTCTTCATGCAGGTTCTCCGGCAGTGATGTTTTCAGTTGGCCATGTTATTGTAAAGCATTTCACCCCTCTCTCTCTCTCGGGCTTCATGCTTTAGGGGGCATCTATTACATAGTAATTTTTCACCATCCCTATTACCCCTTCTCCCGCACCTTGGAGGATTCGTTTCAGTACCTGTGAGAAGTGACATAACTTGGAAACACTTGCATTGTATCCCCTTGAATATGTACTTCATATGCCCTGAAGATACCTTTTGCAAAATACCCATAAAAATATCCCTTTTTCCATTGGTGTGGTTCCACTGTGTATCACTCGCACCAATGGGGGAAATCCTCCAAAGAGGGCGCTTAGTGGAACATCTTGCTGAGATCTTGTGCTTCATGGTAGTTTTCCAGGAACTCTCTGCGAAGTAGTCCGACCAGTTGAATTGGACTCCTTCAGTGCACTATTGTGCGACTGAAATGACAGGCATCGACACCTCATCAACACGACACTTCCTTATTACTTTCCCTGCAAGGATCTACATGGCTACCTTCACAACGTGGTCGCAGATACTGGATATGGCATACCTGCATGGCTTCTTCACTAGCTTAAAGTTTTCCTTCATTGATTCTGTGAGAGCCCGCTCACCACCCTTTCCAACAAAGATCATGGCTGGATTCTCACCTGTATACATTAGGCACATTATTCGGTGAATCAACCTATCTGTGATGGGTATCAGCTCCTCCAGCCACAAACACCCATCATGCACCAAGAAAAACAACTACTTGATGACCAAAACTGTCACCAGGGTGCAGTTGTAGTGCGACACCTAGAGTAGATTGAGCAACCCTACCTTCTCTACTCCCTTGAGCCACCTCTGTGGCTCCAATGTAGTCATTCTCGTATTCGTATCCATGATGCAGTGCATTAACTGCTCAGTCACCAGGTGTGGGAACTTCTCGTGGTCCGCCAAGTCCCAATCTTCAAGTTTCAATAGCGGCACTCGTGCCAAGTGTAGACCGTCGAAAGCAATTTCATCCGGTAGCAGATGGGTTTGCATGGGATTCATGCTCTCATCGATGTCCTTTGGTATCTTGGTCTTAGGCTTGTGTGGAGGGACATACTCTGGCAACTGAGTAATGGGGTTCATGCCTAGGATTCAACCTCCTCCACTTCAACTCCCACATCCTCATCGTCCATTGGGATGTCTTCGATATCTTCCTCTTCTGGTTCTAGGTTTATGGCCTTGCCTTTCTCCCGTGCAGTGGGTTGTGGTGGGTCTCTCCTTGGTGATGCACACATCGGTATGGCAAGATTCTTGCCCTTCTTGTCCTTCATGGTCTCTTTGGTTGGGGTCGGCTTTGGTCACGATGTCTTCAGTGATTTGGGGGCCTCTGCCAATACTTTGGCCACTTCTGGAGCAGCTATTTCTGCCTCTATTTCCATTTCATGTGTCGACTTCTCTACTACTTGTTCCGTATTTATAATTTCTGTGGGTGCTAACATAATGCTTTTTAACAGTGCTCATGATGTCTCTGGCAAGTTCACAAATGTGGGAGTCTCTTTGAAAGCCTCGAAGAATTCTCAGTCCGTAGGTGTCTAAGAGCTCAACAACTCAATTCTCAAAATGTCAAGTGTTTCTTGCTCGACAACCACTTGTAATTTATAGGGAATTTTGAATTCAAATGTGACCGTTCCCCCCAAATTCGGGTCATTAATGCTAGATTGGCGACAAATTTTCAAGGATCTAAGCAATAAATGTTGTCTTAAATGTCAATCTTCTGCTCCATTTGCTCTCAATTCTACCGTCAAATAATGAACAATGACTTTAACGGTCACTTTCCAGCTAACCTACGCAATTTCTCCCTAGGTAGTGCAGCTTCCCCCACATTGTCGTGAACCTTGTGACACTTCCTTGCCTTGCACCTTCCTCCAATCACGCAGCTCCTCAACCCGAGCAGTGTAGTTTATAGTCCCGCACCTCCTTTCAGCTACTTGGAGCACTAAGATTGTGCTACCTTCATTTAGTCACATGATCGAACCACTGGTGTATGGCTTCAAGCGACTGCCATTCACCTTTCCTAGGAAGGGTTCTCCATTTAATTTGATCAATTGTACTGCTCCTCCATCGGTAATTTCCTTAATAGCATAGGGCCATAACCAGTGCATCCTAAATTTCCCTGGAAATTTATCAAACTTACTATCATACAACAAAACCAGGTCATTTACCTTAATTGTGTGCAACTTAATATGTTGATCATGCCATGCCTTTTCGCGCTGATTTTGGACCTGTTGGTGAAATCTAGTTAAAAATCTCTCTTCCTCAATTTCATCCAGCTATGTGAGCCTTTCCTCCAAGGCTTCGTGATCCGTCATGTTATGAGCACCACTATCCGCAGACTAGGCACAATATATTCCATAGGCATTACCGCTTCAACACCATAGACAAGCCTAAAGGGAGTTTGTCTAGTCAACTTATTTCATGCCATTTGATAAGCCCATAATATTGTAGGTATGTGTAGGTCCCAATCACTTCATTGAGCATTGCAAACCTTGGTCAGTGCGTTTTCGAGGACTTCGTTGAATGCTTCCACCGTCCTGTTGGCCTGTGGGTGATAAGGTGTGCTCTTCTGGTGGTATACCTGAAATTCTTCTATTAGCATGTTGATCATCTCATTCAGGAAGTGTGTACCATGATCACTCATCAAGATCTTAGAATAGCCAAATTGTGTCAATACATGCTCATATAGGAAATTTGTAGTGGTTGCGCCTGTGCAGTCCTTCACAGGCTATGCCTCTGCCCACCGAGTTAAATGCTCTGTTGCGATGATAATGTACCTTGCTCTTGTCTTTCCTTGGGGCTAAATGGGTCCCACAAAATCAATCACCCATTTCTTAAATGGTTGCAATGTCATTTGTGGATTTAAAGGCATCTCATCCCTCCATGACAGCTTTCCCATCCTTTGACACACATCACATGCCTTGCAATATGCTTTTGAGTCCTAATGGAGGGTTGGCCACCACAACCCTACACATAGAATCTTTTGTGCAGTTTCTCTTCTTGCATAATTTCCTCCTGCAGTACCCCTAAGAGCATCTATGAGGATGCTACTTCTTTTATACTCAGGTACATACCGTCGCAATATCTCATCAGACCCCATTTTGTACAGATGCCCAGCAATGATAAAGAAATATGTCGTGCACACTACTAATTCCTTCTTCTACTGGACAGTGTATCCTTTTAGTGCCATACCTGTCATTAGGAAGTGTATTATATCCTCAAAATGACCATTTTTGACGCGCACTACAAATAGTTGTGTGTCAGGCAATCCCTCCTCCAAATTAGTGGGCTATTCCCCTGTTTTGATGCGCAACAGATGGTCTACTCCCGCGTTTAGTCCTCCAAGCTTCACAATAACTTCAAAATCATACTCCTGGAACAATAAGAGCCACCTGTAGATTCTCCCCCCAAACATACGCTTATTTACCAGGTACTTCAGCGTGGAATGATTTGTATACATCTTAAAATGGCCACCCAACAAGTAGTGCCTAAACTTCTAGAATGCATACACCATGGCTAACCCTTTGCACTCTATGGTCGAATAGTTCTTCTCCGTTTTGGATAATCTTCAGCTTGCGAATGTGAGAGGATGGTCCAAGCCTTCTCTACCAGCCTATGTTAGTATTGCTCCTAGTGCTATACACGACACGTCGACATGTACATGAAACTCTTTCTTCCAATCTGGGAAGACTAGAATCGGTGTGGTGACCATATTTTCTTTCAATATATCCAAGCTCTTCTTACAGTCCTCGTTCCTTGAGAATGTTGCATCTTTCTTCAACAATTTCTCCAAAGGCATAGTGATCTAGGCATAGCCTTTGATAAAATTTTTGTAGTATCCCATGTACCCTAAAGTAGTGCACAGCTGCTTCACACTCCTCGGTGCTTCCAAGTTCAATATCACCACTATCTTCATGGGATCTACCATCAATCCCTATCTGCAAACCACATGACCCAACAAGGTCCCAAAAGGAACAGAAAACAGACCTTCTTTAGATTGAGTGTGATCTAGTATCTTCAACAGGCTCCAACATTAGGCACAAGCTTGTTACATGGCATTTAACCAGCCCAAACATAGTTCAGTCATCAAAGTATACCTCCAGGAACTTATGAATAAATTCCTTGAACGCAGCAAGAACTACATGCAAGAAGATTGTAGGTACATTCTTCAATCCAAACGGCATTACAGTGTACTGAAAAAACCCAACTCAGACACGAAGGTTGTCTTGCTTCTATCCTTTGATGCGATTTTGATCTAGTGGTATCCCGAGAAACCATCAGTGAAAGAATATTCTTCTTGGCCACCTACATTGTCCAACACTTCATCAGTGAATGGATTTGAGAAAGGATCATGTACACAAGTGTCATTCAACTTTCTGAGATTCGCGCATATCCTTATTTCATCCTTCTACTTCTTTTCCTATACCACCATGGGACTTACCCAGTCATATTCTTCCACAGTTTCAATGATGCCTACTGTGAGCATCTTGTCTAGCTCTAAGCCGACCTTCTCCTTATACTTCGGATTGAGATGGTAAGGTTGTTGCTTAACTAGGTTAACATCAGGATTCAATGTAATCTTCATCATACCTAGGTCCCTGATTATCCCCTTCAAGTTTATAAAATTGCTATGGAATAAATCTTAGTATTCATGGAGCAATTCAGTGACCTTGTCCACTGTCACGTTGTCCCAGTAGTCTCAAATCTTCACAAATTTGGGTTCTGCCTCTGTACCAATGTTTACTTGTTTCATCTTCAATGGTGTGGTTATATCAAGGCTCTCAATCTATGGTCCTTTAACCTCGCAGTGACCCTCTGTTTCCAGAATGTTAATCTTTCATGTATCCTCATCTTCTTCTTTAGCAATCACATTATAGCATTCTAGCACATGACTTAGATGAGTAGCCCACTCGGGCTGAATCGGCTCCAAAGGATCATGTGGTATCTGAGAGATAGCTACTTTCACTTCTTGTAGTGCCTCATTAATATAGTCAAACCCGTCTTCAAAATTGAATGTCATTACAAAGCCCTCGCACAGAATATCCCATTCACCTGTACCATGGCAGAGCTCTATTTATATGTGCATGTTGGAGAGAACTTTCGGAAGGTGATTTGTTAAAAACTTTTCCCAAATAGGTTGGCTCGATTGTGACTCTAGGACAGAGCGCTAACTGGCACGCCCTCTTTGGAGGATTTTCCCCATTGGCACGGGAAGAACACAGTGAACCCGTGCTAATGTAAAAAGGGCTATTTTTATGGGCAAGTTGCAGGAGATGTCTTTAGGGAATGTGAAGCTCATATTCAGAGGGGAATGATGCAAGTGGTTTCAAGTCTTTTCACTTCTCACAAGTCCCGGAATGAGTCCTCCAAGGTGCAGGAGAGGGGTAACAAGGATGGTGACAAACGATGACAAATTACTATGTAATAGATGCCCCCTAAAGCATGAAGCCCAAGAGAGAGAGGGGTGAAATGATTTACAAGAACATGTGTGACTGAAAACACAGCCGCCGGAGAACCTACAGAAAGAAATACAACTGATATCTCAAGTACATGATATATGTGGTATGGCAGCCATCCGTAACAGAGTATATAAAAACTGGATCCCAGGTATGGACGTAGCCATCCGATGAGGATCAATGAATGGACTCAGGCATGGTCACATCCATCCAATGAATGAGTCATGTAGTGATTACAATAATCCACAAAATGCAACCCGGATTTTAATATGCAGAATCCGGGGTCTTGAGCTCCAACTCGACCCAAACACAGTACAAGTTCAAGCATGTGAATACAGGAGTCGAAGTCGAACATGCGAGAACATCGTCCAATTACCAGTCAATGATGAAAACTGTTAACAGACGTGAGAGGTACCACCAATAATGATGATGGTCCTCAAGGTACTATAGGTATAATCTGTGGCGTGTGAATCAATGAGTCGGTGTCGAACACCCGTAGAATCATCCGATTGGAGGCCAATGATGAAAACCTCGCGTCGAACACGAAGAACCTGCCATTGAGGCATGTAGGCTCCAAGGTACCTGAAGGGAGTCTCTAGGTCATCTTCCTGGATACTGAGTTAAAGTCAACAGGAAGTGATCTTGATCGAAGGTGGGCCATAATGTTTCCCACATCATCGACACGAGACAGAGAGGGACAACATGTTTTCTATGAGATATCGAAGGGAGGTTGAGTATTATGCAGAGGTCAACTTCTCTTGAACATATCGGCGGCACAATAGTGGATTTGGCAGTATTTGATGTCAAATGATCAGGGGTCATGATGACAACGCGATGAGAAGATGGATCAAATAGGATAACCCAAACCCACGGAGGCAAGTGTGAAACAAGATGAGATGTCCTCACCCAGACACAAATGCAGACAAGTACCATGTTCAAGAGCAACATACTGCCAACGACGACAATTATGATTCCTTTATTCCCCCACCATTTCTGGCAAGTACCCCGGTTATTTTTGGATGGCAAGCTTGACGGGGATAGCATATGCTTGAGAGGTGAAACCCGATGTCATTAAAGTTTTAATGAGTCTGACAAAGGAAAAACTCGGCGTCTTTTCATGTTTAGAGAGTTTGAAAAGACAGCAAAAAGAAAACTACAGGGGTGTCCTTTTTCATAAAGTTGTGTCTCTCGAGCCCGAAAAAGTATAAAACTATGCTCAAAAGAACCGCCCGGCCATTATGACCGAGGAGTAATTTTCATGAGTAGTGACACCGACCCGAAAAAGTAAAAAAGTGATCGATATCACGTTGTTTCATTACCATTAACGAACCTGAAACGACAAAGGCCCGACGATCTTTTCATTTTTTATACGGTCGGAAAAGAGTTTAAAGACGACCGCCTCTTTTTACTTTTAACGAGTGAAGAGGAACAATTCGGCAATCTTTTCATGTTTAGCGAGTTAGAAAAGCGCTGAAAGATGACTCCATAGTGACTTTTTCGTGTATTTACCGAGTCCGAAAAAGTATAAAATACAACTCGTTTAACCATCGAAGCTGCATAAAAGACCTGTTGTTGTACAAGAAGCAAGCGTAAAATCCATTTTCGACCAAAAATATATTAAAATATTCAAAAATAACCTTTTTAAACCCAAAAATAAGTCAAAAAGTCTATAAATATGGTGAAAATGTAAAAAATATAATTACTTTTACTTTTTACCTCTTGAAGAGTGGGAGTGGTCTGTTTGGGAAGCAAACTTCAAAGGGTGATTACAGCCAATCCGTGCAACCATTCACGATTTCATTGGCTCCAGGTAAGAGGCGCTTCCCTTAGCTCCATTTCCATACCATTTTCCATGCATTTTGTCCTTGATTGAGCCTCTGCAAGGAGGAATTCAAAATTTAGGGCTTCGCCCCATTAGCGCGGGTATCCGGCACGGTCCCGCGCTAATGGGGTAATTTACCCAAAGGGGCCGCGCTATTAGCGCGTCTGTTTTAAAAACAGTCGCGCTAACCGCACAACCCAAATTTTTACATAAAATTTCGATTGTATTTTGAATTTATTCCGGTTTATAAATTTACCAAGGTTTTAATAACAGTTTATTTGTCCTTGTGGGTGCAGGAAACAAGCAAAAATGGTGGTGGAATGGAAAGAATGAGAACATGATACCATGGACGCCTTGGCCATCGAGGATGCGGGGTGTATGAATGCTTTGAGGGACTATGGCCTCAAGAAGTTCTTCCTTACATCATATATGCGATCTCAACCTGAGTTGCTACAGTTCATAATTGATGCTTGGGATGTGGATGACCAAGTATTTCGTCTACGGGGCCAGACCTTAGAGCTGGAGGTATCTGATGTATATTTCATCACTGGGCTATCACGGAGAGGGGAAATTCCCATTTTGACTGGAAGTAGACCTTCTAGAGAGAAGGTAGGTGAAGTAAAGGCCCGAGTGTGTCCAGAAGCACAATTTGGGAGAAACAGTGCCAAGGTGGCTATCAATACCATCCAGGACTTGACTCTGAAGGCGATATTATTCACCATCACGCGTGCAGCTGGGGTACAAGCGCCCCATGAGGCGAGCAAGAATCATCTGTTACTAGCGACAGAATGCCTCAGCCCCACCGTCTTTGATTGGGCTACAGCTGTGACTACCAACATCAAAAAGCAGCTCACAAAGTGTAAGCGTGCAGGAGTGAAACAGTTTGCGTATGGCTCGATTGTGGTGTCATTCTTCTTGGAACGATTACCACTTTTCCAAATCCAGGGAGCTGTAGTGGCTGATCCATTGCCACGAGAGCCTAGGATGGCTCGCTGGGCAGCATTGATGCCGAGAGGAGGAGGGGGCCAGGAGATGTCATGGCGGCCTGAATTCTTCATATGGCTTCACCGTCAGCTGATCGTGGTAGAGGATTGGCCATACACGGGGACCAATTTCATGGGGGACCCAGACCTTCCACTACTAGAGGGAGAGGAATGGGAGGAGGAGTTAGGTATGAACTCCTTGTTTTTGATTTTTTATGTATTTTCATTTTTTTTCTTTTTAATACATGCCTGTTCTGATGACGATTATATGTATATGCAGATGTTGGCCCAGAGCGACCAGCCGGCCTATCTCCTATAGCGTGGAGGGGCCAACCCGTAGCTAACCCTCAAGCAGGGGGTACCGTGTGGGAAGAGCTGATACAAAATCTCGAGAGACTCACCCAACGGATTTCAGGTTACGCCAGATTGGCGGACGTGCCTTTTGTATATCAGAGGCACACAGTGGGGGTGCCGACTCGCGTTCATCGCCTATTGAGACGATTGGTGCGCGCGGTGACGTGCTATCATGAGCACCACCGCAATTAGACTCCTAGGCTTTATTTTCTGCATATTTTTTGAGAGACATGTGTCTCAAATGTACGGAGAACACAGACTCTATCTAGACATGTACACTTATTTTTTGAGCGCCTTAGTGCACCACACGATATAATATATATATATATATATATATATATATATATATATATATATATATATATACGTTGTTATGCTTTATTGTATTTTATGCTTCTTGTATTATGTTGATTCACATATTATGCAAATGTCTGTCCAATACATAGTTAGCTAATGCATCGGTTACTGTTGTTAGCTTCCTGTTGCAGCAGGTTATTCATATTTCATGATTGATATTTTTACAGGCCAAATATGTCGTACTTTGCATGCTGGAATGCTCTATATTTGCTTAGCAGTCTCCAAGCGAAGAAGGCTACTCCAAGTTCATTCAATTGCCTTCCAAATTTTTGAAAAAGTTATCCCGGTATCGCCAATTTTCAGTTAAATGGAGGTCCAAACAGCTTAATCTTGGTCTCCCTAGGTTTAAATTTCCTGTTTTAGAATATAGAGAATGTAAATCTGTCCAAATAGCTTAATCTTGGCAGATTCTTAGATAGGTAGAGAAGCAGAGGAGCCCAACAGCTTAATCTGGGCCCTTGGAAGAAATAAGGGTAGTATGTAGATAGGAAAACATCAAAAGAAAAATGGAATGATGGGTTTGCAAGTCTAAGTGCTCCCAAATCAAAAGAAGAAAAAATGCTAGGTAAGTAGGCTGGGTAGGTAGTTCTAAGGTTGTTGAATCCTAATTGCTAATCAGTTCCAGGTTTTTAGGTGTCATCTCATTCAGGACACAATCAGCAGGCAGTTCTATGTGAGAAGCTCAAAAGAGGTATAACTAACTCCCCTTCTCCGCTTTCCCCAATCATTAACTAAATTCCCCAAAAGAGGTCAAGATCTGCTTGATACCTCTTAATTTTCATCATTGTCATAACAGTAACTCGAGTAAAGGCCTCCTTTACTCAAAGTTGTTCCATACTTTCTCTAAAGAATGGTTCTACCCCCTTGTAACAGCCCAAGGTCTCCTGAACTTAGCGCTTTCTTACCATCTCCATATTAACCACTAACATTATTATTTAGCTCCCTATTTTTCCTGTCCCCCTACTAATATTAAGTAAATCTTCCCCTATGTATTATCCCTCCCCCTAGTTGAAAAATAACCATAACTAGCCTCGGGAATTGCTCAGTTTACCTGAAACTTAGCAAGAACCCTCAACCTTCAAACCATCTTCCAGATACAATGCACTCCTTCCAGAGTATAAAATCCCTCTAAGGTAATCAGACCCCTTCCGAAACCTCAAATGCCTTTCACACCCACTTACTTACTCTTTTCGCCCAAAACAAACCCCTTGCCGACTCCCTTAACACTCCGCAGACCCTTAAAAGCTAGATCGCATCGCAAGATTGCAGTTTCCTCTCCATACAAGTTATGACCCATCCGTCACCACCCGACGCGATATCACGATATCGGCGATCGGCGGTCGCAAGTGCCAAATGTCGAACTCAAACACCCTCCGTTCCCCACCGATGCGATATCGCAATCGCATCGGAGCTAGTTCATCGCATCACCTTCAGTATCAGCACCGTGCCATGTCATTCTGTACCAGGGACCCACCACAGTTGACGTCATCCACCGTACAGCCGACGTCATGCTAACGTCAGCAGCCAGAAAGCCGAAACTTCATGCAGGAAGAGAAATCGCACTTCGGAGCTCCAGAACAAGAAACAGAGGCAGTTTTCGATGCGCGATTAGCGGCGCATCACTACGGGAAATAGGCCGTTTCGAGGAATCTTCAGGGAATCTTTTGATTCCTTAGCCCGTTGTGCGCCGAAAAAGCCCGAAAATCACCCGATCATGCCAAATTGATCCAGTTTAAAGACAGCAGTAGATCAATGACAAAGTTTAAAGTGTATCAGATCAAATCATCAGGTATCAAGCATGTCAAAGAGTATCAGTAGACGGTGGAAGCCATCAATGTAGCGGCAAAGAGTATCAGTGAAAATCTTGAGCAGCGGCCCGAAGCAGGAGAACATTTAATACCTTCCAGCAGATTCAAAGAAAGAGGGAGAAGCCACTCGAAGCCCTCAAATCATAATTATTGCACATTTAACTCACACCATAGCAGAACTACAATTCCCAAAACACAATCATTCCAGCAGCACCGCATCTAGCCTCCAAGGGCCACACTGTCATCTTTTTTGTTTCAGCTACCCCTAGCGCAGCCAAAAAGATTTACTTGCATTTAATTCCAGCAACACTTAGATTTTGAAGAGTTTTTTAGCAGACCTGTTTAGGTCAGTTGTAATGAATGTCTTTCTGATATTTTGCTTATAAATACCACCCTGAAAAATGTTGTGAGGGGTTGGTTGGTTGGTAGCAGTTGGTTAGTTTCCTTTCCAGCATTTTCTCCGAGCAGAGACCCGCACTATTACTGTCATATTTTCTATAAGCAAAGATTGCTGAAAGCATGGATTACGAAACTACTTGATGTTTTCACTTAGCCAAGGAATGATTACGGAATTCCTGTGCTTCTACATGATTCAATAAGTGTTTCTCTCCTCTGTTAACTTTTATGTTTTTTACCACCGTTCCGCCTTCTAAATTGCAGGAAAAATGAATAGCTTAAGACTTGTTTCACTACACCTTAAGCTCAATTTCTGCGTTTTTCTATGTTTTCTTCAGAAATAGCTATGAGCATGTATACTTAAATGATCTTGTTTACGCTGTTTCTTTCACGTATGAATGCATGTTTAGGAATTCTTAACTGCTCCTGGATCCCATTCATCCATTTCTCCTCTTTTTCAGCATGATGAAATGATTCTCCTTTTCCTTTCATCCCTGATTTTCATTCCATACTTTCAGTATATTGATAATTGTATCCTGTGTGGCTATCCCGCTCCATAATCCCCTTGTGACCAAGAAAACACAATAGCAAGCCTCAATCCGTGACTCCATGCCCAATGGTTCGAAATTTATCACACCTTACCTTGCCTCTTTGCTTGAGAATCCTACCTTCCATCCAATCACAAACAAAACACCCTTGAAGCCAGAAAGATAGCCTAAAATCATCAACAAAAGTTGAATCATAAAGAGAGAGCCCTCTATGATTGCAAGTGGGCTAGAACCTGCAATCCAAAGATTGGTTTGTGGTTACCTTGTCCGTATCCCTATAAGGAGCCTAGGGACAACCTGAGTGATAACAACTGTATTAAGTTGTCTTGGAATATGTTGATAAGTAATGAAATCAAAATCCCTTTATAATAACTTAACATGTAAATACAACCTTAAAATGCGATGATCTCTGACGGAGTAACATCCGTTGAGCTGGTGGACTACAAGTTGAGAATCCAAGTTTACAACCAATGTGCGAATGCCGAGGTTAATTGCCTCAGCTAATAATTCAATCACAGCACTATATTCAGCAACATTGTTCGTCGTACAACCCAAACACACTCCTCGAATATCTACTAACTCACCATGAGGATAGTATATCACCCATGCCGCAGATGACAAGTTGCGAGTACTGCGGGAAGCACCATCAGCGAAACCAATGTAGATGATCCAGGCATCTGTTCAAGAAGCAAAAGACACAATAAGTGGTAATCATGCCGATATACCTACAAAAACTAAACAAACACGCACACACAACACACTACTGAAAGCATACGTATGTACAAAGGTAAAGTGCCCGCATGATACTTGGTTCAAGTCAAGCCCGTCTCAGGACTTGCCTTATCGCACTGTTGCGTAACCATCCTAGATAATGTAGTCGTCGTCTCGGCCTGTTTTATAGAATGATCAACAGCATTGATGATCTGCCGATGCCCCCCCGGCCGAGCGAGGGTTACAAGCTAGAGGATTGATGCCCCCTTTTGCAGAGGGACCGAGGGTTGCAACAGTGTGCGATGAGGGATCAGAACGAGTAGAAACCAAACCGAGCAAAGCAAGGTTCAGAGGTGGGAGTGAGAAGACACCCATGAGGGTAGGGTCTTTGAAAAGTCCGGCTCCCACACTCTCGTAAGGAACGGAGGTATGTTCAACGAAAGGTACATTTCCTTCAGAAGAGGAAGCAAAGAAGGAGAGTTGGTCTACCATGACAATGTTCCCTTGGTGAGGGAAACGGATGACATGGAAGAGGGATGAAGCCACGGCACACATGGCATATGTCCAACTCCGGCCCAGAAGGAGGTTGTATGTGAGATTCGCATCAAAGACCTCGACTTCTAGTTCAACGGTTTTTCCTTCTAAAGTGATTGGCAATCGTTGAAGAATACCTTAAGGACGGGATTCTCTCCCATCGAAAGCTTCCAAAGTCATAGGAGACTGGCTCAGAGTCAGAGACCCGATCGCTTTCCAACAAGCAATAGACATAATGCAAGTCGATGCACCCTCATCAATAACTATACAATGAATCATTTTTTAATTGATGATGACTTGGATGAGAAAAGTGATCTGATGAGGCAGCCTTGGGACATGGCTCTCGAGATCAAAGGTAATTAGATCCGAATCTGCCAGGTCGATGCCATCGATGGCCGATAGCAGGGACTTCCTCTGAGGGGGGCAGCTCTGGAGAACTTCTAAGGTGTACATAGCTGACGGAGCTTGTGCTAAGTCCTCAACGATGCTATAGTGCTGGGCAGCACGAGCATTCGGGTTGTAAGATGATCTCCTGAGTGCTCCTTCCCTGCGGACGACGGATACTCCTTTGCTCCAGTCGTTACATGAACGAGAATAGATCCAGCCATGAAGACTTGGGAACCAAAGGGAGAAGAAGACGGATCAGCCACCATTTGAGTTTGTTGAGAGGAAAAAGGTTCTTTGAGAACTGCAGGAACCCGAGGAGTGCCTTTCAACAAATGACTAACTTCGGATCGCCTTGGGCAATCCTTAGTGTAGTGATCCTCCTCACAAATGAGACAAGGATATTTGGGTTTGTGCTTAGCTCCTTCCTCGGCTGGAGGTTTGGAGGATTCCTGTTTAGGTTGTTCAGATTTATTTTTTCCTTTCCCCTTTTTCTTTCCTTTCGAGGCCTTACCCGCTGTGGTGGACTGGACGGCGTTTACCTCGGAAGTACTACCAGAATTTGAACCACCCTGAGAAGTGTTTTCGTTAGAAGCACCTGACTTTTGCTTCGCAGGGTTTGAAGATGATTTTTGGAAGGCCGGGTTCACAGAGCCAATAACTCCATCGACAGATGGCTTCGGCGGATCCTTGGATGTACCGGGTCTCGGGGCATCAGGAAAATACTCATACAAGGTACCTGACTGAGAGTAAACTAAGTCCAGGTACTGAGCACGTGTGATTGCTTGCTCTTCAGTCACGCAGGCTCCCATAGCAATGTCCCGTGCAATCTTAGGGACAAAGGAAGTCGTGAACCAATCGGTGAGGAGTTGATTAGGAATCCAAAACTTGATCAACCGGCAACGCCTTCTCCATTCATGTATATGATCAGAGATGTGCGTAGCTGTATCCTGCTTAAGAGACGTAAGGAGATGGGTCTATGTCTCATACCGAATGGGTAACTGGAAGTGAGTAAGGAATGCCATAGCCAATGAATTAAAATCCTGAAATGACGCGCGGGTCAATTCAATATACCATTTAGCGGTAGAACCGGTGAGAGTCCTTTGGAAGAGGTGAAGTCGAATCGAATCATCAAGTCATGAATTGGACAAACACCATAGGTGATACGTCATTACATGGGCTTGAGGATGCTCTCCGGCTTTGCCGTCGAATTTGGGACAGTCGCCAGGTATTTTAGTTGGAACTGGTGGCCATTGTGGATTATGCAAAATGGGATCATTTGTTAATTTCGACACATCAGGCAGTTCCAACGTCGCTAGAAATGGTAGCTGCGGGTTGAAGGACATCTATAGATATGAGGTAGGGGCAGAATTCCATCCAGTTGCTAGTTTCCCCCACTGACCTTGTCCAGATGGACCAGGTCCAAAAGGACCCTATCCATAAGAATTTTGTCCATAAGGGTTATATCCAGAACCGGATGGTTGATATTGGTTCTGCCCCCCAACTCCCCATTGGTTACCATACTGGCCTGTAGGTTGATGATAATTTTGATATGGGTTGACCTGCGGTTGTTGGTAATTTTGATACGGGGCAAATTGATTTTACCCCTAGGGCTGCTGGTATCCATATGGTTGTTGTGCTCCATATTGATCCTGGGAACCAGGCGGCATTTGATAAGAAGGTTGGGATTGGTACCCACCTGAATAAGAAGGTTGGGATTGGCACCCACCTTGTGACTGGAGACCAGCTTGATTCTGGGGTTGGTAACCAGGTTGAGGCTGTGAAGCAGGAACCATCTGCATGCCCGGTTGAGCCACCCCAGAGAGATATCCTTGCGAAGGTTGCGCCATCTGGACGGAAGGTTGTCCTGGTTGGATCTGAGACAGACCCATTTTCCCAGAAGGTTGAGCTTGCTAAGCGATGGGTTGTCCTTGCGCAATCGAAGGTTGTCCTTGTAGACCAGATGGCTGATTAGGCTGAGCAGTGGGCTGGCCTTACTGTGCGTAAGGCTGGCCACCTTGCCCAGAAGGGTAGCCTTGTTGGTTTCCGGGTTGACCTTGCTGCACGTAAGGTTGTCCCGGGTTCCCATAGGGTTGCCCCGAAGGGTACCCCTGCTGGGGCCCAGGTTGCCCTTGCTAAGCATAGGGTTGTCCCGGGTTTCCAGAAGGTTGCCCAAGATATGTATAAGACGAACCACTAGAGGCTAAAGGTTGTCCCTGATAGGGTTGTCCTTGCGAGCCTCCAGGTTGACCTGGATAGGTCTGGCCATAATACTGCTGCCCATGATTAGGCTGCGAGTAGGATGGTTGACCCTGATAGGGTGGTCCTTGGGATGGCTACCCTTGACCTGGACGGAACTCGCCACCACCTTAACCGGTGGTACCCCAAGCCACATTTAACGAAACTGAACCCTCAACATAGGGCTCAGTTGGCAAGGAGGTAACAAATAATGATTGACAGGATCATAATAGGGGCCTTGCCCGCCTGGGTTCTGGACATTATGCAAGTACTGGGAATATGCCCCCCTGCCGAAATAGCATTAGAAAAGGGCGGGGAACCACTTGCGAGATGGAAAACTCTAGCAGTATGTGCCGGTGGACCACTATGTACCAGGCCTCAGGATGGGCCGGCAACAGAAGTCACAGCAGAAGATGTTGTAACGGCACTAGAAACTGGAGTTGATGACGCGACACAAACGGTCGGATTGGTTGGAACTGATGTAACAGCAGCATGATGAACTTGGGAAACAAAGGGTCCCGTAGTGGGGACAATGTTGTAATCCCACATAGAAGAGGAAGTCACAGAGCTCATAGCATCCCTTAGAGATCTATAGCGCGTCGGCACTGTGATACCGAGAGGTGTAACAGTGTAGGGTGTAGAGATAACTGGGGATGTAGCCAGAATGGGAGTATCAATACTCGACATAACAGGCGTTCCACTCGATACAGGAGATGTATCCTCCATGTTGGAAGAAGCCATCGGAGATGAAACACCAACAGGAGTAGTGGGAAAATCCTCTTCAGAAGGCTCCCAAACAGGGTTCCAAAACAAGTCATAAAGCTCGTCCTCTGGAGCACGAGAGTTCAACAGTTGGACACTCGGAACAATAGGGAAAGTGTCACCACAAACCAGTGTTTCATGGGCAGCAGAAGATGGAGACCCTTGGTCACTTGGGACAGGAGACGGGATCAATGGATCTGCCAGGATGATCAAACAAAGATCCTAGACAAGCTAACGATAAGAGACCCTACTCAAAACTAAACGCAAACAAGATCTAACAAGGTGAATGTAATCATGGCCGAATAAATTTTTAAGACATTAGGACACAACTTGACCTTTTCATGTTTTAAGAGTCGAGAAAATGAAAAAAGATGACTCTAGTCGCCTTCGAATATTTAATGAGCCCGAAGTGACAAATGCTCAATGGAGCCTTTTCTTTTAAGGAGTCCGAAAAGGATCAAAAAGTGACTGCTCTGGAGAAACTAGGCAAGGGGTTTACCAGACAATCCGTAAAACTACTTATACACCTTGGCAATCATATGAAAACCAAGGACTTTACATATTGCAGTCAATCTTCCCGAATGATGTGTTCGGTGTGTTACGGCTTGTAAGGCGGCAGACACAGCTTCGTATAGATTAAGGATGATAACCTAGTGGAGTCTCCCCATATATACGCGACGGTACGTGGGAGCACAAGTCCGTACTAGACCATGGTTGAATCACACAAGGAGGAACCACCCATCCTTAATGCGAGATCAAAAGTGACTAGGTTTAACGACGCCAAAGCACGTCTCTAGCCTAGACCTCGAGAATGTGAGTGTTATGTTCCAATGCGGTTTTAAGTTTATTCGGTTTATTTTATGGTTGATCTTCAGTTAAGTTTCGATTTCAGGTCCTACCGTATGTGATCTTTCACAATTGCCTAGATGCAAGCTATATGCCAAAGAATACCATTTCGTTTGATGAATACTAACTATGAGAGGGTTAAGAATTTTCAATCAAACAAAATGAGCACAATCAATCAAACACCCTAATGCAACTAATGGAAAATAAATAAAAACTTTTCCTTTCGAGAATACAAATCAATGAAAAGTTCTATTCCATTAACTATTGAATGCAAAAGAGATTCGTTCGATTTCTTTTTCAAAGGCACAATGCACTAGAATGAATTTTGAAAGACAATAACACCGAGTAAAAGAGATAACTTCACTCAATGAGAACACAATGAAATTCCAAGACACCAAAACAGTTCTCCAAACCAAAAGAAAAGCAAAGGCTTGTACAAGCTATGTGATCTAAGCTCAAACAAAGCTAAAATGAAATCCGAGCAAGAAAGAAGCAAGTCACTTGGAAATCAACCAAAAACACTTCAACAATCACTGAACAAGTGCAAAAAAGCAATCGCAAGATCGATTGGACAATCAAGAAATCCAAAACTCCTACGGAAGGCTCGACACACACGACCACTAGATGCCCTAGGGTTAAGGTGTGAAATCAGTAGAAAGAAGCAAACACCCGAAGGATGGAGGTTAAGAACCAGTCAGACAAGGATCAAACACACTCCAGTAATTGAAAAAGATGTGGCAAGATACAAATCCAAGTTCAGAAGGCCGGCAAACAAGTGGAATAAAAAGGTTAACAGGCATGGCGCGACCGTTAGGCTGTAACTCACACTATACAGGGATTGGCGTGGGTCGTTAGTTAGAAACAAGGGCCACTAGCGTGACTGTCAAAGGAAAAACCGCATTAATAAAGTTTTCCGAGTCAAAAAGAAAAATAAGCAATCTAAAGCTCGGTTTACAGTATGTAGGTAAGTCAGGAAGCAAGAGGCAACAAGAAATTCAATCCAAAAAGTTGTCCAAGCAAGCAAATAAGAGAAAACCAAAGAGGCAAGACAAACTCCAAATTGTTCAGTCCGTAAACCAAACCGGAGATTGACTGAAGCGGCTTTGATCTACTTCACTAATGCAAAGCAATAGTGTTTCGAAGGCTATCTGGCCATGCTTCAGACTCCGTCTAAAGTTTACAAATAAAAAAAACAAGCTAAATTCCCCATCGGAGTCGCCAAATTGTTGGAGAGAACTTTCGGAAGGTGATTTGTTAAAAACTTTGCCCAAATAGGTTGGCGCGATTGCGACTCTGGGACAGAGCACTAACTAGCGCGCCCTATTTGGAGGATTTTCCCCATTGGTGCGGGAAGAACACAGTGAACCCGCGCTAATGTAAAAAGGGCTATTTTTATGGGCAAGCTACAGGATATGTCTTCAGGGCATGTGAAGCTCATATTCAGAGGGGAATGATGCAAGTGGTTTCAAGTCTTGTCACTTCTCACAAGTCCCGAAATGAGTCCTTCAAGGTGTAGGAGAGGGGTAACAGGGACGGTGACAAACGGTGACAAATTACTGTGTAACAGTGCCAATTCATCAAGACAACATCCAAGGTGTGACAAAACAAGCGTACCCATTCAGGTTGGGGCTTTTCTCCATAAGCCTAGGCCCATTTGGCGAAATGCATGCACAGATCATCCTGCCCCTCATACTTGTTTGTCATTCGCATCTTATGCTTTCCAAATTGTGTTCTCATCATCCTCCTACATTTGTGCTAATCATCAAAGATTCCCTTATGCATACCCCACCATCTTGCGAGCATAGTGCGCAGTGCCCAGTCCAATGCTCAGAAGTGCTGCTTTTCTGGTACCTCCCTTTCAAATGCATCCAAAAATATCTCTACCTCATTCAGGCCATCCTAAGTAGGAAAATTTCTTACCTCTGAGGACACACAACATAGTGATGGGGTCATCATGTTGTAGTTCAACGTAGTCACTTCATGTAACCGATTCTGCCAGCATTCTACCTCTTCATCGGAGTCTGAAGTATAGGAACTCTCACGATCCCATGTAATTCATCCATCCACAGTAGGGTTCACCCAATCTTGGTCTCGTGTTGTTATCTTATAGATACAGTCAAAATCGTCATCACTCACATAATCACGGACTGGTTCAGTATAGCATGATCCTTCAGCAGGGTTTAGGGGTACTATTACACATAGCCATTTCTTCTCAAATATCATCTTTTGCTTCTTTACATTGATTACCCTATTCATATAAGTAGCCTAGTCAATTCCCAGGAGCGCAGGATGGGGGTTGCTATCATCCACTATCTATATTATTTCAAAATCAACCAGCGCTCTCGCACCTTCAATATCCATAGTCACCCCTGCTGTCATCCCATGGGGATGATCTTCTGCTGATTTACCATCCTTAGTTGAGTCAGAGACCATTGCAGTGTGGGTCTCTATTATAGAAATTTTTGGGCACTTCAACCCCAATCATAAATGTCCATAAATTAAGAGCTCCTAAGTCCCTAAAAGTGTTGCTTCATTGCCTAAAGGAACAAGGTCAGCTGATTACATCATCTCCCAGAAGTTCTCCACTAAAAACTACTCATAAATGGTCAAAACTGGACCATATTGAAAACCCAGTGTAGAGGGTGCAATGCATATCATCTTCCCAGTGTACAAGGTGCGATGCATACTGAATTTCTCCTCTGTAGGGTGCGATGGTCGGGAATAGACAAATGGCAGGGACAAAATGTGAGGTGGAAGATCATGTAATCTTCCATAAGCTTCCCCTCTGACACTTGCCTCTTTGTTTTCGACCAGGGATGAGTAAGAGATCATCATTCTCCAAGTGGAAGTAGGAATTATCAAAGAGAGGACACTAATCAAGATCCCAGAAGATGACTCACCTCCCTATAATCATCTATATATGGATCCCTCATCACAGAGATCCAGAGGCTGGAATTTTGTGTCTTATAGAGAAGTGCTGTTGGTTTTCTGGTGTACATTCATAGTGTTGGGTGATCTAAGCTTTGCTTGAGGTGAAGAAGGGCTTTCTAGCTGGAGGATGATGCTAGATCAGAACATATGGTTGTAATCCTCTTGCTACTTTTCATCTTAAAAAAGCTATTCAAGTTTTCCTCCATATTCTTGTGTACTTGTTTATATATGCATTTGTATGGTTAACGTACATCTGTTCCTGTGTTATTTATGAGTATAGATCTTTGTTCTGTGATAGTAGTATGTTGTTGTGATTCCACAGGTGCCCTTTGAAGTTGGGCAGACAAAGAAGAAGCGGCAAAGCTCTATCAGGAAGGAGAGGAAATAAAGCACAAGACTAAGGTTGGTCTCCTTGGTTCTCCTCTTATCTATTTTCATAAAGGAAAGAGAAAATAGACTTTACTTGTTTGTTTCTAAGATAGATACCAGCCTTAGTGGAAATAGCAGCATCCGAGTGGACACTATTTGCGGTAACAAAATGGCGACTCCACTGGGGAGCAACTAGATTGTTTGTTAGCCTATCTTTGTTTCTTTGATAAACTTACAGAAGGATCTTAAAGCCAAGCCAGCTAGCCTTCGAATTGCATTTGTTATACAAATGCAAAGTAGATCAATGTTGCTTCAGTCTATCTCCGAATTTTGTTTATGAATTAAATAATCGATCTAAAAACTGTCTAATTTCCCTAAGTGGTGGCTCTAGTAACCTCTTTAGATCACCCATGTGTTTTACATATACTGAACATTACTTACTCAGCCTAAATCCCTGAACTGAATTGCAAACTATGAGTGAAAACTTGTTTAAAGTCTCGCACTGGTACCATTGCACCCTGCCTTCAAGGCAGACTGTATGCATTGCACTTCCCGAGTGTAGTAGGTGCGCTGCATACTGAATTCACAATGTGACAGGTGCGATGGTCAGGGAAGGTTAACTTTACCTTCAGACTGTGGTTTTTTCTCACTATTTTCAGTCCTATTTAGGATTTTTGTTGTCTGTAGTCAGTGTATATCTGTGAAAACCCCATTTTCTTGCATTATTCTGCCTCCTTAGTGCAAATAACTGTAGGTGTTTTTATGTATTGTGCGTCATTTTCAGTTCTCTTTTGCAAAAATGTAGCATAGTCGAATTGTCGTTTCTTGATCTGAAAGTGTCATAGTTGTCATTTTCAGTTTTAGAAGACAATCCCATTGTTCTTAATAATTGATTATACAATTACTATTGCATATGATTTGAATTAATAGTTTTTAAAGTGTCTAAAAGAAATTTTCATTTCGAAATCACGAAGTGTCTCTCTTACCTTCGCTTCATTTTGAAAAGAAATTTGTTGAGTATTGTCGCTTTGAAAATAATTCAGATTTTCACATAGCTTTCTTATCATCATTCATACATTAAGAAGGCTAAAAACAAATACATCATGTGCATTTGTATTTTGACTGCTTGGTTTGATTTAAGGACAGTGGCATTTAAGCGGTGCTCTGTGCTCTTTGAGAAAGATTCCTAACTTTCTTTCCTTATTATAGGATTTTCAATTCCGAAAGAAGATTAAACATTTGTTTATCATAAAAACTGCATTTTAGGATTGTATACACATCACGCGATGAACCTGAAAGGCAAATTTTTAAGCAATATCAACTTAAAATAAATTTAATGAATCTAACAATGCTTTGGAACCTAACGCACAACATCTAGAGGTCTAGGCTAGAGACATATTCTGGCATCGTAAAGCCTGGTAACTGTTGTTTTCATTACTGGTTGGGTGATTCCTCCATTCTGAGACGACAAGTGCTAGTATGGACTTGAGCTCCCACGTACCGTCAAGTATATGTTGGGAAGATTGACTGCCGTACCGTAAAAAGTATTCTACAGTTTTGCAATTGGTTTGGTAATCCCCTCTACCTAGATCTCTAGAGAAGTCCATTTTGCTCCTTTTCAGACTCCTTAAAAGAAAAGGTTCTCTAAGCACTTGTCACTTTAGGCTCAATAAAAATCGAATGTTACTAGAGTCATCTTTTATTTTTTCTCGACTCTTTAAAATTGAAAAAACAAGTTGTGTCAAAGCATCTAAAAAAATTATTTTAATCGGAATAACATCACAAATTCCCTCATTGGTCTTTAGATTGAGAAAATGGAGTCTACCAACCAAGTATTTCCCCTTGGAGGAAATCCTAATCCCTTCTCCTCTTGGGGAGATGTTGGTGCACCCCATATGGCCACTTTGTCACTTGCAAGGTTGACAATTGGTTTGCCTGTCTGGCTCTTCTCTACCTCTGTCATTCAAAATCTCGTAATTCCTAAACAGTCAAATCAGCAACTAGATGACACTCGAGTTGCCTCCCAACCTTCTAATTCGTCTAATTCTCCCTCTCCTCCTTCCTCTTCGCTTGGTAAAGCCGATAAAGCTAAAAATCAAGTGACTGAGAAAAAGAAGAAGTAGAAAGTGAAAAATGAAAAGAAGAAGAAGGAACCAAAATCGAAAGGGGGCAACCAATCGTCATCTAGCAAAAATCCTCACACCACACCATCAAAACCTAAATCTCCTTGTGTCATTTGCAATGGAGACCACTATCACCGAGATTGTCCCTACATCCCTCGGATCTTAAGGGACTGGTCTCCTCGTTTGCATAATTCGGTGGCATCAACCTCTAACGACCATGTTGAATGCACACCATCAACCAGTGAAAGTGAAGCACATGGACAAAAAAGGAATCCCAGATTTCCTTGTAAGTTTTTTGAAGGCAATCACGCCGTCCACCATTGTCCCTTCCTTGACGAGGCTAAAAGAGTTTTGGATGACAGTCCTGTTTCACTACTACGGCTACCTCCTGGATATAAAAAACTCTTGCCAAGTCCTCCACCAGTTGAAAATCTGGCTGGCCCGTCATTGTGGTCGGCCGAAGCGTCTATCATTGAAAATGAACCCTCTGAATCCATACCAGACGAAAGTCAAAAGGTTGAGACGAGAGTTGACCTGGTCTTGCCTTCAGAGTGTTCATCTTCAAATGATAACGTCACTAAAGAGAAAGAGAACGACACCATTCAAATTCTTTTCATCAATACAAACTACGATGAACTTTGGGGTAGTCTTCCCATTCCTTTATCGCAGGAAGGAAGTTCATCAGAGTCATATCCGGCTGTCTATTCGGTCCCACCACCAAGCAACCTAGTCATTTCCTTCGACTGGAATCTACCAGGAAGACCCCGTTTACCAACTAGTGTACCATTCAAAATCATTTTACAAGCTTACATAATGGTTATGGCTAGTACCATCATTGATGAAGGGGCTTCTGTGAGTATCCTTTCCTCAACTGCTTGGAAAGCACTTGGTTCGCCATCACTTTTGCCTTAAATGAGAAATCTGATAGGCTTCGACAAATGAACCATTCAACCTTTAGGGATCCTTCCAAATGTGCCCATTACTTTGAGAAGGAAAACCATTCACATGAACGTAATGGTAATTCAAGGACCCTTGGATTATAATCTACTCCTTGGACGCAACTATATTTATTGCATGGGAGCCATCGTCTCCTCACTCTTTAGAGTAATGTGTTTTCCGCACGAAGGCAAAATGGTCAAGCTCATAGACCAAATGTCGTTCCCCAGTTCACACATATAAAATAGTCAAATTCCATCCCTAAATGGTCTCTTCACGCAAGGAATGTCTCATCGATCTCCAGTCTGTCCACCTGATGAGCGCGAGTGATTTAGGAGGATGTGACTGAAACCCAGGGGGCATGCACCCTGGTTTGTTTCGGCAGGAAAACCTTGGGTATAGACTGGATTTCCGCGAGGCATATATGACTAGTCTGAGGAACCCATCCTTACAGGAAAATGGGATTAGGCTGGAATAAGATACCTTCGTTAAGGTTATGCTGAGTGGCATGTGGTTGCACCACTCCCCTTTGTCTATTTTGGTAGACATCGCCAGGGAAGTTTTCTGTCTGCTATGCAAATGGAACTTTCATGGTAACCTGGAAATTTTTTGCTATGCCTGGGGGCATTCAAACCTTTCCGCAAGCAAGAGAAGGGCGGCTATTTATTTTTTAAATTTGTAGGACCTCTAACCCTTTAAACCCATAAGGCTAGTCGTTTCCTAGCTTGCATAAAGAAAGGATTCGGGGCAAAGCTTTAAAGATGTAAGCCCCTTCAAAATATCATCTTGAATGAGACATCCTTATCATACAACTGGCGAGCAGTGTTACCGCAGGGTTCAAGCTCGTTAAAAAATAAACCCACCACGAGCAGTTTTAGCGCATAGTTCAAGCTCATTAAAAAATAAACATAAGTCATGAGAAAATGTTTCCCCCAGTGTTTAAGCTCATTAAAAAAATGAACTGGTAAATAACCATTGTGAACGCCTTATCGCCAGCTTTTGAGCCTTGGTCGTGTTCTCATCATCACCTCCACTCTGTTTTTAGCTGATCGTTCACCCCCATATGATTGTTTACCCCTTCGAGGAACATCTGCGAAGAGTGATTCTATTAGCCATCCTTGTGACACTGCCATGATTCGAGAATTCCAAATCTTACCTAGAATCAGTTGCTACCTGAAACCATCACTCGTTCCTCGAAAACGAGTCTCCTTTAAGCTCTTTTTAACTGACTCATAAAATATGAAAATATTGCCGAGTGATTCGCCTCTTTGGCTCGTTAAAGTCATCGGAAGTGCTATCCCTCCTCTAGATTTTAATCTTTTTGGACCTGAGGGATTATTACACAAAACGATCGAGCGCTTGTCTTGTTCGACTCGTTAAAACTATAGAAAATTCATCCCTTTTATATTATTTTACGCTTTTTCAGACTTAAGGGATTATATGATGAAAAAGAATCATTCGAGTCTCCTTTCCGATCCTTTCAGACTCTCTAAAATTGAAAGGGACCGAGTTATCTTTTTCGTTAAACTCGTTAAAACCAAATAGCAGCAAACTCATCCAAATGGATGAGAACGAGTTTCATTGTCACTAGGCTCGTTAAAATATAGTGACAGGTTTGCTCGAAGGGCGGATTATAGAACAAGCATATGTTATCCTCCTCAAGCTTGACAAAAATAAAGAGGTACTGGTCAGCAATGACTGGGGAAAATTGGGAAGAAAACTTGAAAAATCTTTATTGGTAGCAAGTCGCTCTTGAACATCACACTTTCCTTCCACATCCAAGTTGGGTTGGGTTGTTTCGTTCACAGGTCATCATCATTGGTCTATCACACCATCCATCTTTGGGGTTAACGCTACCAATCCATCATCGGTGTCACCGATATGTTCAAGAGAGGTCATTCAGAAAATTCACTTGTGTCTCACCCACTGCAATACATTCACGCTCCGTTCCTTCATGACCGCCACCATGAACCCTATATCGTCAGATTGTTTTCACCTCCAAAAACATTTGCTTCGTTCCATGTCGTTGATGTGGGATTCACTAAGGCACTCCTGTGACGAGTCGCTTCTTGTCAACATCAGCTCATTATCCAAGAAGTTGACTTAGGAACAACCCTTTCAGTACTTTGAAGCTTGCATGCCTCAATGGCAAGTTTCTCACTTTCAGCGAGAGGTTTACATCAATGGCCTTCGACCGAGAGATTTTACGTGGTGTTCGATGCCAAGTCCTTTTTCACACCACGTGAATTGTACTGTAGTACCTTGAGGGTCATTGTCATTATTGGTGATTCCTCTCGTGCCTGTTAACAACTTACATCATTGGCTAGTAATCAGGCGATGTCTTTCCATGTTCGACTCGAGAACATTTTTCACATGGATCGACTTATACTCCAAGTGAAGATTGAACGAGTTTTGAAGACCCCGGATCTAGTTTCATCCATCCAGGCTGCGATATATTTAGGAATATAAAGACATCAAATGTACATCACTGTCGAACAGATGATCATCCAAATCAAAGGATGATGAGTCCAAATCATCAGTCTGCCACACAAACGATTATCTGTCCTATGTACATGAAAACGAATTTATAAAGCTGAGCATGGGAATGCCCGCCTCAGCTAGATCATGAAAAAATGTTGTCAAAATAATGTATTGTATTGTATCCTATTACAGGTCGCCTCCCAGCTCGAAAAAACTTCAGATCCTCATAGTAAAGCATTTCACCCGACATCAAAAGATTAACGACCTCATGCTTTAGGGGGCAACTATTATAGACATTTTTGGGCACTTCAACCCAAATCATAAATGTCCATAAATTGAGGGCTCCTAAGTCCTCAAAAGTGTTGCTTCACTGCCTAAAGGAACAAGGTCAGCTGATTACATCATCTCCCAGAAGTTATCCACTAAAAACTACTCATAAATGGTCAAAACTTGACCATACTCAAAACCCAGTGTAGAGGGTGCGAGGCATATCACCTTCCCAATGTACTAGGTGCGATGCATACTGAATTTCTCCTTTGTAGGGTGCAATGGTCGGGAATGGACAAATGGCAGGGACAAAATGCGAGATGGAAGATCATGGAATCTTCCAGAAGCTTCCCCTCTGACACTTGCCTCTCTATTTTCGACCAAGGATGAGTAAGAGATCATCATTCTCTAAGTGGAAGTAGGAACTATCAGAGAGAGGACACTAATCAAGATCCCAGAAGATGACTCACCTCCCTATAATCATCTATATATGGATCCCTCATCACAGAGATCCAGAGGCTGGAATTTTGTATCTTATAGAGAAGTGCTATTGGTTTTCTGGTGTACATTCATAGTGTTGGGTGATCTAAGATTTGCTTGAGGTGAAGAAAGGCTTTCTAGCTGGAGGATGATGCTGGGTCAGAACATATGGTTGTAATCCTCTTGCTACTTTTCATCTTAATAAAGCTATTCAATTTTTCCTCCATATTCTTGTGTAGTTGTTTATATATGCATTTGTATGGTTAACACACAGCTGGTCCTGTGTTATTTATGGATATAGATCTTTGTTCTTCGATAGTAGTATGTTGTTGTGATTCCACAGGTGCTCTTTGAAGTTGGGCAGACGAAGAAGAAGCGGCAAATCTCTATCAGGAAGGAGAGGAAATCAAGCACAAGACTAAGGTTGGTCTCCTTGGTTCTCCTCTTATCTATTTTCATAAAGGAAAGCGAGAATAGACTTTCCTTGTTTGTTTCTAAGATAGCTACTAGTCTTAGTGGGAATAGCAGCATCTGAGTGGACACTATTCCCAGTAACAGTCTCCCCATTCATTCCCATGTCTTCTTTGGTAGGACGTTCACATCTAACCCCAGGTCCAAAAAACCTGATCCATTTCATACTCTCCTATATGTGCAGTCAGTATCATCTCCCATCCCATTCTTGTTTTATGCTTTCCAATCAGGCATACTACACACGGCTCACTTGGAGCAGTTCCAGCACATCTATTGATGAGCTCTTGTAACCCCTTCACAGCCTTACTATCGCACGGTAACTTCATGTAGGTCTCCAGGAAGGTTGTGAGCATATAAGGGTCCATCTCCTGATCATGCTTATCCTTGCTTCCTGTGGTGGAGGCCTCAGTGAAGCTCCTCTTAGCTTCCATGAAGGTTTCACGTGCGCACTCCAAATCGAACTTAGCCTCCTTAATTAGAGATTTTTTAACCCATGTACTGTCTTCTGGCTATTTTCGCTTGTCATCTCCTGTCGCGATTCCAGAGATGGTAGCACCCCTTTGTCAGGTATCCTTGATACCAGCGTAGAATAGTCTTTTGTTTCATGATCAAATAGCTTGCAATACTTGTATGAAAGATGTGTTGGGTTAGTGCAATCATGGTCATAGTGTCTTGGTCCTCTGATATTGTAGCAGATTAACTGTCCTTGACCTCTTCCAGGTCCTCCTCCACCTCGGCCTCATCCACGCCCTTGAAATCCTATCTGCTCCATCCCTGCACTGTGGTAAGGGGGTCACGTTTCTACATGAACCCTATAGGCGGGAGCTCTATCCATCATTAATTCGTAACCCATGTAGTTACGTTGATCATGCCCTACTGACCTACAAAAGTTGCAGAACAGCTGTTGTGGTGTATGTACAAACTTTTGAAGCAGATGTCTGTGGCATGTTTTCTTGCTACCTAACATATATCGCACCATAATGTAGGCCCCACACTTCAGTCCTGCTTGAGCTTTCAGCCTCAAAGGCATCGGTCCTCCTCCTGCAATATAGTTCACAAAGACTGAGCAATGGTGTTTTTCATGCCCCTGACTCTTGCATTTTAGGCACCATACCTCTTTGTGCACCTCAGGTCGAACCATTCTGTCCTGTTTTAGGCTTTACATCTCAAGGCACAGGTTCTTCAACTTCCACATGGATCTACTGAAACCCTAGATTTGGATCTTGGATCGATTTTTCATGCAGTCTCATTGCAATATCCAAGTCCTCTACCTAATTCATTATCTAGTTCCCAAGGTGTCCCACCTAGTTGCATCACGATTTCTTTGAATCCCACAATTGATTGTGCCTCAGATTTAGGCCTACTGAATTCTCTATTCAATTTTTTTTGGATGTCTGCTACTCCAGCATTCGGTTTATCATTATAGTACTTGATATACTAGGTTAGTGCACAATCTTGCAGAGCACTAACCAATGTCACCTTCTTTATATGATCATTTGTAACACCCTGAGCTTCCCATACAACTTTCACAACAAACCAGAATTGGTTCGGGTCCTCATTTCCCAAGCCTTTGAACAAAGGCAGCTTCACTGAATTTTCCATACTGAACAGTGGTGGAAGTTGAGGTGGTAGTGGTGAAGTCGCAGGTGATGGTGGTGAAGTTCGAGGTGGTGTTGGTGGAGGTGGTATTTGCGGGAATCCTTGTCTTATTAACTAAATAGCACTTCACGGAGAAACCTTCATTATCCTTTCTTCGTCTCCTCGCAGAGGTGAAATCAATGGACTATATTCAAGACCCTCCTTTCCTTCGTTCCTATAAGTTTTTCTGCTTCGCGTAGTTTCGAACATCAAGGTAGCTGCATAACATGTTTTTCGCACAATAGCATTTTAATCTAGGTATTCGAATATTTTACGTACTTACCTCGCAGTCCTTTGAAAAAATGTTGCTCTGCTTCATTGTAGCTAATTGAGGTGTTGACCATGAATTTAGTCACAAATCCTCCTATGACACGATCGAGTCAATGATCAGTAGCGAAGGTGATCTTTTCCTCAGATGCTTCCAATTTCTATACTAGCTCCAAGGTCTAAACAATAGGATCATCAAGTTTCCACCTTCCTTGTCTATCTGCTAGCTTCACGATCCACTCGTATAGCTCAATTGGGAAGGAGCAGAAAATGATCTTGTGGATATATGTACATCGGTACCTGTCCAACCACTATTCTTTTGTCAGTCACGAGTTTCTATTCTCATGTGTCGTGAAGTCGTGGATCTTCCTATCCAAACAATCTCTGATCTCCTTCTTAGATGGATTCCAGTGATACGACATCACACATCTCTTATGTAGATTTCAGTCCTGACAACGGAACCATTTGTTGGCTTGAAGGGGCATGACCCGGGTTCAACGTTAATTGGCCAAACAAATCCCTACACTACTAGCCCTTTCGGCATCAACCCGCGAAGCGTGGACCGAAGTCTCACCCGAAGCAGTATGGGAGGATGTTGGAACCTAGTTTCCACACCCTGAGATGGTTGTGATGTTAGTTAATTCCCTCCATCCTTCTTTCACGCATGTCACTAGCTCTAGGGCTTGCCAAACCAGCCTCTTATTCCACCCTTCAACACCTCTGCGAAAGGGTATGATCGACCTTCACACAGCCCCATCCTACGACTCAGGTACTTTTGCGCTACTATGGCAGCGTACTGAGAATATTCCCAAAAGTAGTCTAAGTGACTTGCTTATATTTATCAAACAATTCAGTCAATACTGCGTAAACAAATATCCTTGATTACGTTCAGTTATCTAATGTAATTACATTCATTCATACATAACATAACAAGATGCATCAACAGAAAAAAGACATAGAAATTGCAGAATATTTCTCTTCATTGATATGTTCTAAGTGTTTACAAACTCTATTCACCCTGTGCACACAGCTACAAGGGTCCACGCACTCAGCTGCAGACTTCTACGCTAGGCCTTTACGCACTCAGCCGCAAAACCTCTACCTACACTACGACCTAAGACTTAGACTTCTTACTTCAGAGCTACGACTCTCTTACATGATTGATTATTGTTTATCTCTAAAACTACATAGAGCTTAGCTCTTTTTATACAATCCCATGGTCTGTGAACCATGGGTAGATATCTTACAACCAACTTTACTTTACAAAACTAAGGGCAAAGAACCCTTTATGACATATGACACCTTCACCCTCCACAACCACAAAATGTGGAGACTTTACAATTTTATTACAAAATTTGACTCAAACATGGGATTTTACCCCCAAAAATGTCCTTGGGGGATCCCACTCCCAACGCACACACACACACACACACACACACATATAATTTTTAATTTTTTTGTATATCATACTTGTTTACTTTTTATTCTTGCATCAATTATTAATATTGACCATTGTAACTAATATTTATTGGTGAATTATGATTTTCTGATACAGTTGGTCAAAAGTGGGATATACTACATTTATACATTGCAAACAATCTTGATTCGATGAAGCCATAGATTGAAATATGTGAACAATATCACGGTACATTATCATGACAACGGGTGTCTGCATTGGTTAAAGAATCTCATTGTGCCTGATATGCTAGTTGTACACCAAGAGAAATTGATTTAGGAAATGGTTTGAAAGATAAACATGCAAGCATGAATTTTCACCAACTTGTAATATTTTATTAATTTATTTTATAAATATATTATTAATGTGAATGCAGGTGTTTTTTTTCAAATGATTTCCAATTTATATATATGAATATGTTTGTTAATTGAAAATTCATTTTTATGTGTTAGGCATATTGCATTTGAAACACCACAACACTATGTGGTACAAAGGCTGCAATTTTCACACCAAAAAGTTCGATTAAAAGATGAAAATTTTGATTGTGGGACATATGTAGTCTTCCAGGTCACTAAATCTTCCTCTAGAAGTGACACACATCCACACGTCCCTAAAAATCAATACTATGGGTATTTGGATGACATACTTGAGTGTGACTTTGATTCCTTCAAATTGGTTGTATTTGACACGAAATGGTATAGGCTACGAATGAATGAACATGATCATGATAGAACTGTTATTCAAAATGGTAACGGATTTAAAATGGTTTATATAAAGTAATTTGAGCCAGGATAAGATCATTATATTCTTCCAAGCTAATGAAAACATGTCTTTTACTCTAAGGTTCCAGTTAGAGTAGGTTGCTCATATGTTGTTAAATATGATCTAAGAGGAACGCTTGTAGACTATAATGTACGAGAAGAAGATGATAATGATGAAGAGGATGAGGGTGTAGAGGAGAAATTAGTTGATGATCATGTGTCAGATCAAAAAGATGTCGAAGAAGTTGAAGGAGATGTTTAATACAATGTTCTTGATGAAGATGATATGAATGATGTACTATTAGATGAAGAACTTGAAGAAGTTGAACCAGTTGTAGGATATGATGTTTATCATGATGAAATGGATAATGATATGATTATTGGAAATGATGACATTGATGATGATGCTAAAATTTCTTATCTTTTCAACACCATTTTTGAACTGGATGACATAAATGTTGATAAAATGGATCAAGAAGAAGATTAATGATATCGAAATGTCATAATGTACGAGGTATGAGCAATTGTTACTTGAGGGAACAAAAATGGTAATTGAGGTAACAACAACGATATATTGAAGGAAAAACAAATAAAAATGGTGGAAAATAAAATAGAAAAATAATCAAACAATAAATTAAAGGATATCAAGAAATTAAAGGATCATAAAAACTAACAAGTTCCAAGAGGCACAAATGTATAAAAGAGAAATTAGAGGTTGCAACAATTGAGACTTGAGGGAAGAGAAATTGTAACTTTAGGGAAGAACAATTATTACTTGAGGGAACAAAAATGATAATTCGAGGTAAAATCAATTGTATCTTAAAGAAAAACCAAATAAAAAAAGTGGCCTAATCTCACATCTCGGGTTATTCAAAGAGTCTTAGTCTCAAGTTTGATTGGGAAAATGGGGCGTTTACCATACACAAGTTGATAGGGCGAAAATATTATGGTACTACGCCAAGTGGTGTGAAAATCCCACTGTTATTTCTACTTTGCAATAGCAACACAATGTTAACTCTTTGAGTGCCATATATATAATTGTTAACATGTAAAATTATGAAAATTAAGTCTTAACATAACTTTTAAAATTAAAAAAAATAAAATTTAACTTGTCTTTGTTAAATTTTTTAAAATATATAACATTATATATAAAATATTAAAATATAAGAGTACTCTAATGAGGCAACAAATTTTCTAGGAAAACAGCGGAAATTTCAAAATCTTTTTGAGAAAAATCGAACAGAAATATTGGGAAATCTAGGTTACAACTTGTTGAAAGTGTAGCAAGGAATTGCTTCTTTGACTTATGCTTTAGTAAAATATGCCAATTCGAATTCAATATCACATATGATTGAGTTAGTTATCATATAACATTGTCATTTGGCCTATCATTGAGTTATTTTTAGTTAATTCGAGTTAGGTGACATGCAGTGAGTTGTGGATTAGTTTATGGATAAAATTAGCTATCTAGTGGAATTTACTCTAGTGTCTACTAGTTAAGCAATATCTAGTTCTAGAATAGAGATGGTTCTGAGTTTAGATGAGTAGTTGACTTTATGTTAACTCAACTTACTCGGAGTTAACTAGTTGTAGTAGCTAAATTTATCACTAGTAGGTCATACAATTTGAATTTCCTATTAATATTGAATGAAGCTCCTATTTATTATGGTACACAGGTTTTTGTGTAGGGAGATTGAGAAGCAGGCAGAGAAATTATCTTGGGAATTGTGCAAGGTGATATTATAAATTCCTATTTTTTAGGGGAAAATTTGTGCTAGGAAATAGGAGGTCCTAGTAGGCCTTATTTTCCTATGTTTTGGGAAAGTATTGTGTAGAATTGATTAGCATTGCAAGGAGCTTCAGGATTGAAGCAGATTCTATGTAATAGATTAGATTTCTTAGTTGATATAACACAAGAAAGTAGGGGCTTTTCCCAGTTGGGTTCCCAAGATATATTGTGTGTTATATGTTTGATTGTGTTTCTATTCATTCTTCTCTTTCTGTAAATTTTTCGTAGAGAAATATTGCGTCTTTTTTAGATAAGTTTTCTCTCATTACCAGTTGCAAGGTTTCAAGGATTTCTACATGGTATTAGAGCTAAAAATAAGATTGATACCAAGTTCCTTGATCAGATTCAAGTGCATTGGAGAGGATATCAATTGGTGCAGGAATTCTACAAGTGCAGGAATCATGTCATCCTATGGATTGAGGTCAGTGCATGCCCTATAAGGGACTTCAAATTTTTGTTCATGGAAGGAAAAAATGGAGGTTTTGTTAGATGATAATGGGGTTTCATAATACATCAAGACTTATTTTACTAAACCTCTTACATCAGATGCACAACGATTGACTCAATGGAAGAAGGATACTGCCAAATCTAGGAGGATGATCCTAGGAGTCAAAAACCATATTGTTCTAAATTTTCATGGGAACAAAAATACATTCCAGATGTGGAAGGCCCTTACTGATTTGTTTGAAAGTAGCAGTGATGCCAGAAAACTTGCCTCAAAGAGAATATTGAGGACCATTCGAATGGGCAAGGATGAGCCCATGGCTACATATCTATCTAGGTTTGCTCAAATGAGTGTTGAACTCGGAGGTCTTGGACAGAAAGCTCCATCAACATAGATTGTGAGATTTTCTCTTCTTGGGCTTCACAAATCTTGGCATAGTTTCCATGATGCAGTGAATGGTAGAGATAAGCTTCCTGATTGGGAGATATTCTGGTCAGATCTTATGTAGGAAGATATATGGAGGAACACAAAGGTTGGACTCTCATATGGGATAGAAGATAAGGAGAACCTTGCTTTAACTAGTAAAGGGAAGAAAGCCAAGGGTGAGAAGGCCCAAGGAAAAACCGAGTCTAGTTATAATGGATGCAAGGAAGAGAATGATCTTAGCAAGATCAAGTGTTTTCATAGTCATGAGTTTGGACATTATGCTACAAAATGTCCAAACAAGAAATCTAGCAAGCATGTTGTAACCGCAACAAGACAAGAAGCACTCTTTTCTTAGTCCAAATTAGATTTCTCCTTGATATCTTGCATGGAAAGCTTGATACAAGGTAATGTGTGGTACATTGAATTAGCAGATTCATTCCACATGATAGGGAACAAAGATCCTTAAAAAATTTAGAGGATAACTACACGTAATCGGTAATTCCATATCGATCTTAGCGATGATCGCAGATACTTGACAAAATGTGTTGGTACAATGATCTTTAAGAGGGAATCTAGTTTCCTTCTCCATCTCAATAATGTGACGTATGTTCCAGCATTGAAGAAAAATCTTGTCTTAGTAGTAGCCATTGAAGACAAAGGGTATGATGTTGTATTCAACAAAGGGAAGGCCTACCTCAAGCATTCTACTTTAGGATATCTCAAGCAGATTGGCATCATGACTAAGAGCATACACAAATTGGAGGTTGATGGATGTGCAACCATTGGCAGCAAGGAAGCGAGTTACCAGAGTAGAGATGTGGTTGTTGATCGAGGACGGGATAGATCTTTCAATATGGAGCCCCAGCCAAAATCTCAGTTTCATTCTAATCCATGGGTGCTTCACTAGGGTAGAAATACCATACCACGAACATTCATACTAGGGAATATATATTGAGGAAAAAATGGCTTAATATATTCAACATATAATAGGGGTTAAAGGGTTTTTATATTGGCAGGTATAAAAAATGGAGCTCAAAATTAATGAAAAAATATAAAGGGGTATTTAAAATGTTATTGAAAAATTGATACCTACAATATCTAGTGAAAGCAGGTTCTTTTTAAATTGGGAAGGCGTATTGGGTTCATATTGTTAGGGGTTTAAATAATGCGATTTTTAGAGGTATTTTCCAATATCTAGTCAAACTAAGGGTATTGTTTAGTATGCCAAGAACACACATGATATGCCATAGTTTCATTGAGTGAAGACCCTATGGTTTAAGATAGTTGGCAGTTGGGATGACCAACATGATGATGATTTGGACCATAGCCCAGGGAAAGCAGAAGTAGACATTCAGTTAAAGACTTCCAATATAAGGAAAGTTCGAGCCAAGTGGGAAAAGGATTTGGTTAAGGGATCTCATAAGAGTGTTGAGTCTCTCAACATCAAGAAGAAGATACCTAGACACATAGGGTACATCGATCTTTCTAGTTCATAGGGAGTAGTTTCAATAGTAGAGAACTTGGTAGAGTTGAAGATATATCTAAGTGGATGAGGGTTTTCTGAGAAGCCCTTCCCCGTTAAGAGGGAGTGTTAAAATTGCAATAAGGAATGGCTTCTTTGACTTGTTCCTTTGTCAATGATGCCAATTAAAATTCAATATCATAGATGATTGAGTTAGTTCTAAGTTAACATGTGTGATGTGGCATATCACTGAGTTATCTTTAGTTAATTTGATTTAGATGGCATGCAGTGAGTTGTGGACAAGTTGATGACTAAAATTAGCTATCTAGTGGAGTTAACTCTATTTTATGTGAGTTAACTAATCTCTAGCTCTAGAATAGAGATAGTTATGAGTTTATTTGAGTAGTTGAATTTATGTTATAACTCAACTTACTCTCAGTTGAGTTGTTGTAGATGCTAGATTTATCCCTAGTAGGTCATGCAATTCGAATTTCATATTGAGATTGAATGGAGGAACAAATTGTATTTATTATGGCACATAGTGTTTTGTGTGGAGAGATTGACACACAAGCAGATAAATTCTCTTTGGAATTGTGCAAGGAAGTAGGATAAATTCCTATTTTTTAGGGGCATACTTGTGCTAGGAAATAGGAGTTCCTAGTAGGTCTTATTTGCCTGTGTGTTTGACAAGTCTTGTGTAGAGTTGATTAGTATTGCAGGGAGCTTCAGGATTGAAGTAGATTTTATGTAATATATCAAATTTCCCAATTGATTCAATATAAGTAAGTAGGGTTTTTTCCTAGTTGGGTTCCTAAGATATATTGTGTGTTCTATGTGTGATTGTGTTTCTATTCATTGTTTTCTTTCTACAATTTTTTTGTAGAGAAATCTTATGTCTTTTGAAGATCGGTTTTCTCTCATTAACAGTTGCAAGGTTTCAATTATTTTCTACACAACTATTGAGCTTCAGAAGTTTGGGTGCCTTAGGTGATTTTCTTAACACCGTCCTCCCACATCTACCCAAGTAACTAGCCAACTGGGGCAACATGAGACGAAAGGCCACTATGATTGGATTCAACCTCCTATGTGACCTTAAGGGAGTGGAATCAACAAAAAAATCACACACAGTGATCCAACATCAGCTTCATAATCCTCAGGAGACATGTCCCATTGAGACAACTTGTCCCTGGGTACAACTGATATTTTGGACATCTTAGGACTCAGTTGCTCTCATGCTATAAGCAAGGGAGTGACCAAAAACCAAAATTTTATCTGAAAGGGTTGCATACTAGTGACCAGAGACCAAAATTACTAGTTCTATGTGAGAAACATTGGAATTTAAGCCAATTTTTCAGGCCTAGAGCCTAGGTCACTACCCAAAATGGAGTGATAACTTAAAATCAATAAAATTACAGGTAAACAATCATGCAAAAGCAATAAGTTCAACAAGGCCTTAACCAAACCCCTACTAGCCATGACAGAAATTTCATCAAACATATCATCAACATGCAACCTATAGGTGTAAACAACATAATTAAGTGTAGGGATCTCATACTTATCTGAGAATTGCTATGAACCATTGTTCCCTCATCATTTACTACATTATCATCTATTACATCATAGATACATTATCCATTCATTTACAATAAAAACATGTTGAGAGCCATACATAGCTATTGTCATAAAAAATACATATAACCATCATAATAGGGATAGAAATATCATAAACATATCGACCATAAAATCCACATATTCATCAGTACATTTACACATGAAAATCAATGGAATGAATTTCTCATTAATGAATGCAATAAACCAACTAGAGATGGTGTTACCGGGAATAGTGTCCACTCGGATGCTGTTATTCCCACTAAGACTGGTAGCTATCTTAGAAGCAAACAAGTAAAGTCTACTTTCGTTTTCCTTTATGAAAATAGACAAGAGGGGGACCAAGGAAACCAACCTTAGTCTTGCGCTTGATTTCCTCTCCTTCCTGATAGAGCCTCGTTGCTTCTTCTTCGTCTACCTAGCTTCAAAGAGCACCTATGGAATCACAACAACATACTACTATCGAAGAACAAACATCTATATTCATAAATAACACAGGACTAGATGTTTGTTAACCATACAAATGCATATATAAACAAGTACACAAGAATATGGAGGAAAACTAGAATAGCTTTATTAAGATGAAAAGTAGCAAGAGGATTACAACCATATGTTCTGAC